>JAQIXA010000238.1:0-53063 GCA_034699045.1 Nanhermannia cf. coronata Gr-Ori-00579 | reverse complement strand
CTTAGGGGTAATCGATGACGGAGATTCTGAATTTGACATCCATTTAAACAAAAAATTGACCTTTGACCCGATATATGTGCCTTCATCGCTTCATCGCTTTGCTCGCCCAATTAATAATCAACTTCTAGTGAGTTGATTAAAGCCTAGTAAGAACTAAAACTAGGATCTCAAATTGAGAATACAATTATTAGAAAAATTTTGCAATTTGGCAAGTTTGCAAACGTCCCTTTAACTAAATAAGTTATAGCTAGGTATATGATTTTTTTTTGTAAAATTTTGAAAGAAATGTGAATTTTTCTTGGAACCCTTTTATTCTCTCAAATCCACATAAATATGATCATAAATAAAGGTAGATTTAAATCTATTTTAGTTTACAATATTTATGAAAAGAATTGGCTTTTAAAGCAAACGACCAACCACTAATATGCCTTTAAAAGCCCATACACCTATAGACTAGACATAGTATTAGTCAGTATTAGATACTTGTTGAGTAGAATTTTGAAATTTTGAAATTTTGGATTTTTGGTACTGTTCCTGTCAATTGTATTTTGTTGTTGAATAGATTTCTGAAAGAACAAGGCTGAAAAAAAAAATCTCCGAAATTGTGAATGAGAGGATTAGAAAAATTCCAGAAAGGAAATTGTCTATATCTTTTTCTCACCTCCAAGACTTCAATAGACTCTTTTATTCTCTACTTTTCTTTCTAAATAGTTTAAATACATTATATATCTTACACCAAAAACTCAATATTATTGCCCATATAGTACTATTATACTCTTGAGACTTGTACTGATACGACAGTAGTATAGGTGCAAAAGTATTATTTTTGTTGTTTCGAAATACAGATATCTGTTTATCTTTTATTACAGGATTCTTGGACACCAAGAGGAATTCAAAATTATCAAATTCTGTTGAGAAAATGATCTTTATTTGATCAATGATCAATTTGAAAGATACTTATACTCGTATTATATTACCTTAAGTCTTGTACATTTTTACAAAATGCGAAATTGACCTGCAAAATTCTACTAAAAGAGAAATTTTGACACAATCTAACTAATTGTCAACGTCAACTAGTAAAATGAAATTTAATACTTCTACTTTTTTACCATTTTAGGTACCCTACCTATATAAAAATTTGAAACTACAGATTTTTCATATCCATCTAAATTAAATTTAAAACTCACAAATTTCATAACATATTTCTACTATTTGACATTTTGTAAGCTTTAAATTTTACATTTTTTGATGAAATGAGATTCTCTCCTTCTGTCCAGAATCCAAGTACACTAAGGACAAATGACGTTGTATACTGATTCTAAAAGTACTGATACTACTAGATAGGTTATGTGAAGTAAATATCTAAATCCTAAAAGTAATCCACTTAAACCATTGCTTTTTGTATTTAGACTAGGTATATATACTTGTAGGTATCTCTGAATGTTTTTATACCGACTGGTCTAAATTATAAATGCTATCAGAATTAGCCCAAAATATAAATTTTGAATTCTAGATTTCAAACTATTCTTACTTTTTTGCAACTTTTGACAGAGAAAAATTATCTACAAACCGCAAAATATCAGAATTAGTAAATTTTTGCGGGTTCTGGGCCAAAGAAAAGTGTGTGAAATAGAATCCAAAATATATATTTTGGGCTAATTCTAGTAGCATTTATAATTTGGACCGATAGTTATTTATTTTTGGCCAGTCGGTTTTTGACCAGTCAGTACGATATACTCTCTGAATTTGTATTTATTATAGGGAGCTTATTAATTCTCAAATATTTCCTCAAAGACTTCGGTGTTCCCCTCCAATCCAATTGAAACATTTTCATTTTATTTCATTTTTGTTCACCTTTCATTAAGGTTTTTCTTCTGCTACTGTCTGACTGATTGTAAGTCTGAATTTCAGTTGAAAACCTCCAAAAATATCCACAAAGTCAAGTCGTCAGCTCGTACAATTGTGCATCCACTTGAGCCAAACTTATTGGAAATTGAACATCTGAAAGTCATAAAAGTATTTATTTTACTTTTATTGAAATCGGCTGCACTTCATACACCCAATGTATTATGGCTGTAAATCCAACAATTGGTTATTAATATAAATATTTTCCTTTATTTCTCTAAACCAAATCAAAGCTAAGGTCTAATAAGGTTTGAAATTTTCAAAAAGTAGGAAATGATTTTATTATGATTGATTAGCTTTATATACTAGTACCTTCTCGTACAATATAGTAGTAGTAAACTAGCCCTTGACTCTTGAAATTTAAAATTTTTCTAAAAATTATCGAATCCTTTTACTTTTAGGTAAATTGGACGTTTACTTTCGTTATAAATTTCAATCTACAAAGTAGATGTGTATAAAATCACTGATATAAAAATGTCAAGGTTTAATTAAGACCTTATTTTAATTGGATATGGGTTTAAATTGACTAAAAAGGGCCGGTTTTAAGAGTAGAAAAAAGGGAAAGATTATCTTTTTTGTTAGACAAACCGACACCTTCAGATAAAACAAACCTTTAATTTTTGAAGGTACACATTTGGTAAGAAATCATTGAACTATGAACTTTTTTAAACTTGAAAAATTTTATGCAAATTGCAAAAAAAGTCCTTAAAATGTCCTTAAAAAGTAAAAAAAAAAAAATGCGGATTTTGTAACATATACGAGTATCTTAGATGTTCATATATTGATGAAACTTTGTATCAAAAAATTGAAAATTTGACTGTTAAAAGGCTAGAAAAGGGCCTTTCCTAGCCCTTGACAATCAAATTTTCTAGCCTTTTAAGGGTTAGAAAAGATTCAAAATTTTGAGAAATTGAATCAAAATTTTATACAAGTTTTTAAAAGTACGTTTTTTAGTCAAATTATGTTTTAGGTTACTTATACGGATACTTGAGAGCTTTAAAGGGCACTATTTTGAGCATGGATATCTCGAAAATTGGAAAAAATTATCATTTTTAAGATACTTTGCCATGTAAAAAGTTCTTGTTTTAGGAACTTCTCTATTTAAAATTTGAAAAAGGGGCGTCGTGCGGTCTTGAAAAAAGTTGAAATGAATATTTTTATTTTGAAAAAAAAGCTTAAATTATTTACAGAAAAGGTGACAAGTGTAGGTTGGACCCCTTCGAAGATTTGAGAAATACCAAATTCATCTCTCAAAGTCCCTATAGGAAATTCGACAATTCCTGTCCTGAGGTGGTCTTGAAAAAAATTTCAAACCCAAAATATGATTTTTAAAGAATAAAAATATGAAACAAGCCGCATTCACAAATGATAAGAATAGGTTTTTTTCCATTCTAAAGTACCCTACAAACGAGTAGTTACTACCTATATATCTCTATATTCAGTATCATATGAGCTAGTATTAGTACAAACAAAATACATTTTTTTAAACCCTTTTTTGAAATGATAAAAATTCTATGAATGGTTTTTATTTTCAAGTAAAAAAAGAGAGAGACAATTCAATGGATTTTTAAAGCAAAAAAATTCTTCAAAAATTTGATACAATTTGACACAAATGTGTCATAAAAATAAAAATTCCAAATTGTACAAATTACCTTTAAGTATGAGTAGCAGGTTCATATGAAATACATATCTATTGCTATTTGAATTTTGATTAGCATTTGCCTATTGGGAATTACTTCAGATACTTATCCTACGTACTAGTTTAGGATATTTAGATTTAGATAGGCAAAGACAATTCAAATTAAAGCATTTATATTTTATAATACTGTAGTAGGTAGGGTACTATAAATAGTAATAGTAATACAGATAGTACCTAGTACACAAAATGAATTGTAAATCAACTACCTGTCTCACATTTCGAGATAAATTACGTAATCTTTATGAGGTATTAAAAAAATCTATTCTGAGAAATGAGAATGATAATCAAATTCGAGTTTAATTTGGAGCTAATTTAAATAAGTATATAAATAGATAAGATCAATTAGATATGGTACTTATACTGGATACTGATACTTAAGATAATTATAAATCAAGGTAACTTGTTAAAAATCAAAAGCTCAAATGATAAAATCTATACTCTCTAGGATTTAACAACTCGTTAGTAAATTAGTAATTGTACAACCAAATATTATTCGGTTCCTCGAGCAATCAGGATTTAAGGCTCGGTAAAAAATTATCCGGATACTTCTGGGACTATCAGTAGATATACTGTATTTTGCATTTCAGATCAAAGGGAGGGAACATTTTTATGAAATGAGAATTTTCCGTTAAGGGTTTACAGCACTGCAAAGAATGGGACCACTTGATTTTTTTTCAAAATGGCACAACTAGACCCTATAAGTACCCTTAATGCCTAGTTTAATTGAAATCGGTTCAATAGTTTTCGAATAATCTTCCTGACAAAAACTGACAGACAGTTGAAATGGCAAATTGTAAGCTAAATTAGATAACAAGTGCTCTCTTCGACCGCACAATAATAATTCCTGGAGCTTTGAATCCAAGATATAATATGTATTTATAATGATTATTAAATTGGGCATGTACTCGTATAGTTATTTAAGTATTATAATTCAGTAGGTACCAGTACAAAGGAAGTTATGAGTCACGAGGATCTTTTTATGATTTTGGATCTAAAATTAATTTTAGTAAAAAAGACGCCAAAGTCATAAATATGTATACCAAAAGACGCTAATAATATAATTTTTTAGATGCCTATCCATCCCCATCTATCTACGTTAATGTTTGGCAAATTTTTGGCAAATTTTTAAATGACATTTTAACATTTGATCAAGAGTTCAAGTATCCTATAAAACTAATTTCATTTATTTTAGACCTACTCAAATTTTGATATACAAGGACAACTCTAATTTGTATAAACTATGTACCTACATACTACTATAATATACCTTATGCTAATAACGATTAAAGTTGCTAATTACAAAGATAATATCCATGTTCTCATCTCAATTAACATAAAAACATAAAAATTTATACTTTTTTATTATGTTTGTTTTTATTGCTATATATGTATCATCATCTCCAGAAATATTTTTAGATCAACCTTAACAGTACATAATATGGTATCAGCAGATATGTCATAATCTTGAAAAAAAATTGTAATTGTTACATGTATCGGCTTTTTTGTAACAATTTCAGTAGCTTAGATTTGTAACAAAAATCATATTAATAGTATAGGGTATAAGAAGTATCTATAATTCAATTGAGAGGATTTCTTATCTCCAGATTTTTCGCATTTGAAACACTTTTAGATGGAAAGGTCAACTTTTATAAAAATTTAGATATCTACTTGTAATATATACCTATACCTACACTACTAGGTATATTCTGTTGAATGATAGAGAAATAAAATCAACACTTGCACTAGTACTGTCCATATCAAAGAAGCCTTATAATCTAGTCAGTATAGAGGTATATATAACACATTTATAACAATTTATAATCTCAAATTTAACGATATTAAGGATCATTTACTGACAAAAACTCGTGTTTTGTTTACATTGATACAATCCAAAGGTCTTTTATCAAGCTCTCCACATTTGTCCTTTATACAAGACATAAATCATACTATAGGTACTACAAGCATATTCAATTTTATGAACAATTACTACCAGCAGTTAGTTCAATTAAATTACACAAATGCACTTCGTGTAATTTTAATTAGACTTTCATTACATAAATTACACTCATATCTAGCCATTATTATCATCTATATTATACATGATCTAGTTACTATTTTTTTTAAATCCTAGATATCGATATCTAGTGTAGGATAATATGTACTTTTGGTCAATATATCAGTAGTATGTATGTACCTACAAAATTTTAAATTTTCGAAAGGAGTTTTTTACACCTGCAATTGCATATCTACTAGGTACAATTTCTGAGAAAAGGGTATCGATTTAATTCCTTAGAAAATGAACCGACTCTTCCTTAAATAGACATAGTACCTACCTACCTATATTACTGATATTATGTACACAATTCCAAGGATAGGTAGTTAGTTAGTATTTAGGTACTTTGTTATCTAAAAAATCAAAAAATTTGGCATCAAATTCCAATTGGGTAGTCGACCAGGTTAGGATTCAAATGAGGAATATGAAAAAATTGATCTTGAATGTAATTTAGGTAATTTGTTTTGAACTAAAATGTAGGTACCTACTTGTTTTCTGCAAAACAGATATGAGTTAGCCTTATAGGATACACTTATATGTTTTATCCTACTATTGCAAAGATTATTTCAAAATGCAGATTATTTCAAATAAAATATTTAAAATATGATCTAATTTATGATTTAATCGGTCAATTTCGAGCATTAAAAAGCCCAGAGACTTGAAATCTAAGATTTTTTTTGGACTTTTCTAGAAATCTTCTATTTACTTTTCTTATAAATTCTAATAATTTCGAGTTTTCGAATATTTTAAATCCTTATTTATTATGTTATGTAAAATGGCAATTTTTGAAATCTGAAATCTGAGAGATTCGAAAATATGTTATGTTATGTTCTAGTAAACTGTATAGTATAGAAGGATACATGAAAGTCACAAGATATGTAAGTAGTTAATTTGATATTTTTGATTTTGAAAAAAAAAATATAAAGTATCAAATACTTGTTTGATATGTAGGATAAATAGTATTAAAAAATGTAGTAGTAATAGTAGATAGATATTTTTATACAAATTTTGTAGGTATATGTGAGATAGGGGAAAAGTTTTGGGCCAATGGTAGGGCAGGAAAAGGCAAAGCCGACCAAAAAACTTCAAAACACATTTTACTACTGATACTACACTAGTAGTAGTACTGTAGCTGTTAGTATATACTCTACATAAATCCCAAATCTCACCTCAGTTCAGACTTGTCTTAACTACACATCTGTACCATTTTCTCTCGTACCAAAAACCGTGGTTTTAAAACACAAATTTAACCCTAAAAAAACCATAACAAAAACACAAATAAAAGCCAAATGACTACTTGGATCACACATTATAATCTAGTAGTACATCATATAAGGATCAAAAAGAAAAAGAAAAATTACACAAGAGAAGTCTCTTAAAACTGATCAAGTTTTTCAAAAAATAAAAGTGTGTTTTTATACTGTTTTTGTTTAAGTTATCAGATTATCTGATTTACAGTATATACTTCTGCTGGTACTACATATAGGTAGTTTAGACCTACCTCAATCTAAACTTTTTCTCAAAGTTCTTGAAAAAAATACTTGGACAAAATGAAGGTTTTGCAAATTTTGGTTGCTTTTGCCCTATTTGCATTTGCCCTTATACTTTTCGAAGCACAAGAAAGTGAGTCGGCTGAAATTTCAAGACCAAATAATCCAGAACGAAATCCTGCTGGAGGAGATGCAAATTTGAATGCAAATCGAGTGAGAAGGAACCATCAGAGAGCTCACCTCAGAAATCTTAGAAGGAATCATAATAATCATAATAAAAGCAAATTTCCTCTGAAAGCTGATGGACCGAGAAGGAAATCAAGAAGAACCAGTGGTAAGCCTAATTTTCAATTGCATAAATATAGTCAATCAGCTCAGTAGTATCTGTAGATATATCAGTAGTAGTTGAAAGTACCTTTAAATCATATAATATTTCATCGATTAAAAGCTCGGATTTCTGTAATTATAAGCGTTTATAGTGGATTAAAAGGCGCCAAAAAATGCTAGGTTTTGATTGGAGAAAAGGTCATTTAGCAAAATGTCAAGTGCATTTTTCATACATATTTCTTACTAGGTGATTAGGGTGTAAAAATTTCAGGCATAGTATCTACTTAATAAAAGCTTTTAAAACTCAAAATTTTTGTCAAAATACATATACCTATTCATTACGAGTATAAGCTTTTCTTATTAAGTAAAACTTGAATCAAAACTTGAAAACTAAAATTTCTTAAAAATTACGAATAGTTTTAGCTTTAAGGTCTCTAAATCTCAAAATCTCAAAAATTTTGTGCAAAAATTTTCAATTTAGGTAGATATGTTGGACTGTATGGAGTAGTAATTTTTTGTTTAGGACTCTTTGAAGGTGTGTCTGTAATAGTTAATAAGCTAATAATAATACATATTAGAAACATGATGAATTAATCGGGTAAGAACATTTATTATTATTATTATGATATTATGGATAATGATAATGATATTGTTTGCATATAAATTTTGCATGTCTCGTTCAATTCTGAATAATTTTTATTGATTTGTATTTATATACTTATCTGTCTAAGCTAGGTATATCTAAAGGCAAGATTTGCATTCTCAATTTTGCATATGAGTCTAATAAGGACTTAATACTTTCGTATGTGACATGAATATTCATTTTTTCGAGTATCGATACTACATTTAGATACTACGATTTGGAGATAAAGATGGATTAGATATTGTAGAAAAAAAATGTACATACGACCAGATAAAGATCATAAAAAATTGAATTTAAATATTTTGAATGGAGAACAATTGGAGGATTTTTTTAAGTAAAGGCAGATGATACCTAGGCAGAGATATAAATAATATCGAAATATCTAATCTAATCAGATTCAGATAGAGTTTATAATTTTGATTAAGATGTGAAGGTTTGCAGTTTGTTGTTGTAAAAATCGTGCAAAAAAATCAAAGGTTATATTTTATACCTACCTATGGTATATGCTATTAACTTACCCATGTATAAATAGGCATTTTATATGTATTGAATACATTATCTTAATGTTAACTTGTGAGATCAGATCATGGAAAAATTTCAATTTCGAATAAAGAGTCTTAATTTTCTATCTAGTAGGTAGAATTAAATTTTTGGAAAATCTTTTTACAAATTTTTTGACCAAATTGGATTTTAAACTCGTAATTTGTCCTCACAATTTTGATAAAAGTTGAATCAATCTTCGTTAAACCTTATTTATCTTAAAAAGCATTTCAAAATTTGAAAATTTTGTAATTCAAAATCCAAGAAATTTTGAGAAAAGGGCAAATTTGACAAGTTTAGTTCTACAAATAACTAGGCTTTTTTTACCCTTTTTTTTTTTACAAAAATTGAAAAAATGGTCAAAAAAAATATATTTTTGCATAGGCTCTAATAGGCTCTAATAGGTCCAAAATGATTTCCAAGTTTGAAAGTAGTTTTTGATAATTTGCTAGCGATTCAAATGATAGTTCAAATGATGGTATTGAGGCAAAGAACTTTTGAAGAAATTGAATTATTTTATTTGAAATATATTTGAAATGAATTAATGATCAAGGAAGTTGCTTAAATTTTATATTTTGTACATTATACCTACATTACATTATAGTTTATGTATAAATGATGTATATAGCATGTATCAGTAGATAAATAGTAGGTACTTTACTTTTAAAAAGTTTAAGAAAGGACAGCAGATTAGATAGAGTATGTATAGTGTATAGTATAGTAAAATGCAAACAAGTTGATTTAAAGTTGACACTGACTTTGAATTTGATTTTTTGACTATAAGCTCATCATCTAATCTTTTTCAAAACTTAAATCTTTAGATGAGAATGAGAAAAAAAGTGAATTTACAATTTACATTAGACTTGTACCACTACTCTTATGAGACTCTTATGTATAGTAGTATGGTATGGTATTACAAAATTTTGTATCACAATATTCCACGACAAAATCTCGAGAGAACATAATTTTCGTGACATTGTCAACCGTCAAGTTTTGTCAAGAATTGTATAAAATATGTTCATGATTTCTTCACTTTTGTATATTAACTAATAATATGGACATTGATACAGTCAGACCTCGTTATAAAGTCTTATATTCTACCCAAAAATACTTAAAATTTTCAGCTTTCCAATCTTAAGTTTTTGAGATTTTAGCAACTTTTTAGATAACTAATTTGACCCAATTACTTAGCACGGATATTTGAGACTTTTTTCAAGTTGATATTTCAAGTTGAAATTCATCAAAGTTTGATCATTATTCATCATTCTGCATTACCTAAAATTTCGATTTGAATCAAAATTGAGACCAGAATTTTAAAAATAGATATCAAGATCTAATTTTTATTTTGTCAATATTTACACTCAAATGTAGGGTACTTTGCATCGATCGATTTGTAATATTTTTAAATCAATTATAGATTGATCTTCGTTTTACAATAGAATACTGATGCCCAATAACTGATACTGATAATTGACAATGGATACTTTATAGCTAGATTTCACTGTATATAGTAAGCTAAATAGTCCAAAAATGGATAATTGAGTTGTATCTCTTTTACTATCTGTATTACCTACATACATTTACTGATAATAGTAAAATATTTGAATTTTTTCGAGATTTTGACCAAAGATAAGTAATTTTTTTTTCACCTACAATAAGTAATATTCATTATGTCTAATAACTTCACAGGACAAGGTCACATTGATTCAATTTTTACTTAAATAAACTGAATTTTTTTCGAGTTAAATTGAGACTTACTCAATGCGTACTACCTACCATGAGTATTATATAATTACCGCAGTACTACAGTACCCTACTAACTATACTATTTGTATGTAAGTAATGCAGGTTCTCTTATTATGTATTTTTTTGAGGCAAATAAATAAATGAGGAGAGTTTCAAGTTCATTTAAATTGTTCCACAGACCATTTAACTAACTTTTAAAAGTTATTTTTAAATTTTTTTTCTTTTCGAGCAAGGTTGAAATTGGTGCAAAAACCGGTAAAAAACACTGTCTAGTCTGGTTCTGGGTTTTTATTTGAATTTGTACCTAAATTGTTTCAAATAATCTTTTTGTAAGTATAAAAGTATAGTACTACTAGTAGTAATAGTACTGCAATGTTTTTGACAAACTTTTTGTGTACCTTACACTTTTTACTACCCCGAAATCTGATGTAATCTTTAACCAAATACTCCACATCATTTTTGTAAATAAAAATTGTAGAAAAAAATTTAACTATTTTCTTTATTTAAGTTTAAATGTATCTATTACTAGACACTATAACTAACAAGCATGACTGAAGGAAAGGCACATATACACCAGAAATAGAAATAAATTTAATAACTAGGCAAAGTTATTTACACATTTTATGGCCCTACTCATGCTTTCGAGTTTACAAACATTTGATCAAGGGTTAAAAAGACTAAAAACTGATTGATACTTTTAAGTTAGATTTTGGTAGAATTTCAAACTATTTTTATTGATAAAAATAAAAATTAGTAATATCTAATGCCTAAAGCTCAAGTTCTTAATTAGAAAAGAGGAGATAACATTCTATAGTAAAGTAAAGCACTGTGTTCAATTGTGATTTAACTGTTTTTATTAAAATTTGTATTTTTAAGTCAGAAGATAATCGTAGTGTCTTTAAGTGCTCAATTTTTCTCAAAAAGTTGGGTTTTTTTCTTTATCTTACTAGCCAAACTTCTTGAAATTTCTGTCCTCTATAGACTAACTTGATAGATACCTACTTGTATTTAAGGATTTACGTATTTAAGAGTCTGAAATTTTTGAGAAAACTTGGCCTTTTGATTTTTGACAATTTGCTCAGAATCTTGAAAATATCTGGGTATATTTACTATTTACGTCGTAATAGTTTTGACTATAAATGTGTATTTGGAGATGAGAAAAAGTTAAAGATGACTAAATGGACATAAACTTGATGGATTGGTTGACTATATACATAAGTACATACATAGATACTAGTACTATAGTACTACAGAGTATTAGTAGTAAATTGTAAACATGATTTTTATGATATTTCTCAACTGTTTCTCTTCTCTTAATTTGCATGTCAATAGTTTTAGGACAGATCACTTGATCTCAAATTTAACTTGCTTTTTTTTACAACCAAAGATAATCTGGCTCCAGACTTTCAAGTTGTTTTACTTTTCAAAACCCCAACGAAAAAGTTAAGTATCTGTAGGCGCCTACAGATCGCAAATACAAATACTAAAACTGATAATTTAGCTCTAAATTGTTGCAAAATATCTTTTATTTCTCTCATAATACCAGTACTAGAGTTAGTACTATGAAAAATTTTATAGTTAAAACTGTCCACCCAAGCAAAGTAGTGGGGAAAAAAGAAATGTATAATTTCATTCTTAACTTTTTACTCACATTTTTGGACTGTAGATTTCATTGAAAAAATAAAAAAATTCTTGTCGCCCGTCCGGCGTCGTCCGTCCAAGAGAATCCAAAAATTTTGGAGATTTTTTTTTCAAGAAAAAAAGTCAAACCTTTGAGCTTTTAACTCCATATACATCACAGTTTTTGGTCTTTTTAAGTATAAGAGTGTAAGTACTAAGGACTAGTAGTAGTTGGAGGATATTACCATAATATTTCTTTCTTTTATGGGCATCATTAATAATCTGCTGGTAATCTGCTCATAAGTTTTTGGTCTACTTGCAACTTCAACTTGTCTAAATTGTTCACTAAAAGTTCATATAAAATATCTACTTGTACTAGTAGGAGTAGTAGTAGTATCTGTAGTATTATAGCTTCAAGATCACATGCCTCAAGCTTTGTTAGGAAAGCCAAAAATTGTTAAATTCTATGCAAAACACATGCACTTTTCTCTTAGCATTTTTGTAGTAATGCAATTTTTGATTGCATGTGCAATCTCTAATAGGCCCAAAAACTAATCTAGCGTGATCTCAAAATCTTGAAAAAATATAGAGAACTAGAACACACAAGTTGAGTTCAGAAAATGTCAAAAATCAAGTTCAAAAAATCATTTAAATTTAAAACATTTAGAATGCAAATAGCCAAAAATCTTAAGAAAATTGGAAAAGTCAGACTTTTAGATCAAAAACTCTTCTTCTAATAACCTCCAAAAATTGAAAATTTTAGAAAAAATGAGATTTTTTGACAAAATTCGGTCAAAATATCCTCAAAAAACTCATTGGAAATTGCAAAATTTGATTTTCTCAAGAATACTAAAATCTTTTAAATTGAAAAATGATTGAAAAAAGAGTTAAAGAGAATCAAAATGGCTATAATGTGAATGAATATTTTTCATTTATTCATTTAGATTTGGACATTTTAACGACCCAAGTGTTACTTGTATTAATACCTATACTGATAATAGGGTAACTTGAACTTTAATCAAGATCAAGAAATTAAAAAACTTTGTTGCAAATAATTACGATTTTAATTCAAACTCTATAATATACGAGTATATCTAAATGAAAACAAATTAAACCTTTTAAAAAAGGTCAAACTATTTAACCCTTGACCCTTTTAACTCATCGTGTAAGTACTTGTAATACTAGTATATAATATTATATATGAGTATTTAGTCGAGTCGAATCTAATCTCTCATTTTACGTATGAAATTTAATGCCCAATGTCTCCAATCCTATCTCATACACTTTAATTTTTTTTAATGAAGTAGACAAGTACGAAATAAAACTTTTGAGTCAAGTATTTCGCACACAATCACAATACTTATAACTTACTACTATCTAGTATAGTAGTATAGTATCAGAACCTACGAGTAATAATAATGTACAATGTATATTGTACTAGTATAAAATATCCATTTTTTATTTCATTTTTTGATTACAGATATAGTAAAATGATATGATTTGAATTGAATTGAATCGAATGATTTTTTTTCTGGTGGTATAACTTATATACCTAATAGGAATCCTACAATGATGACAATGACGGCGCCAATTCATCAAAAAATGAGATAGACACTGTATGTGACAAGGCTATCAAAATAAAATAAAATATAATAAAAATACATTTAATATCAGTTGTAAATACTACTACATAATAGGTACAATGTACCTACCTATTATGATTTTATGTACTTGGAAAATATGGAAATTACACTAGAGAGATATCAGTGATTTTGTTAAGCCACTTTTCTGGAGCCAAATTTCATATCTAGACTTCAAATATTGCGACTTTTTTCTCATTTAAATACATAGTCATTTCCTAGTAAATACTAGCCCTATATAGAGAGTGTATTTGGTCATTTACTATTTCGTAGTAATTAATTAATTATACATAAATGTCTTGTACTTGTACTTGTACTTGTACTTTGTAGACCAGTTTTTTTTGAGTAAAATGTGATCAAAATGTATTCAAGATCACTTTCAAATTATTTAAATTAGCTTGATTTTTTGGCATCATCCATCCTCATACTTTTATATTTACATTGGGTTGTTGTACATAGACATAGATAATTTTTCAAAATATAAATAAGCCGACATTTCAAGCAATTCGGCACGACCAGGAATTTTTACTACGAGACAAATTATTGAAAATTTTGGAACTAATCGATGTACTTTTGACTTTTAGTATAGGAACTATACTATATAGTAGTAAATATTAATAACCTAGTATAGGTAGTTAGGTATTAGGTACCCTACTTATGTTAAGAAACCTTTAAAAATGATGGAATTGGTGCAACAAAGTTTAGGGTTTAATTTTCTGGTCCAATTCCTAAATCCTTGAAAATTATTTTGTAAATTTGTAGTAAACAAACTCTGCCTTCTAGAAAAATTCATAAAAATCTCAAAAACTCAAAACTTAAATTTTCATTTAAGCACGTATCGTACATTATATATGTATTATGTAATATGTAATATGCAATTAATCACCCATTAAATTTAAATATGATCTTAATTGCTTTTTCTCGATAAAAATAAAATAATAAATATCCCTCTTAAATGCATAAACTCTGGCTAAAAAAGTTGGTAAAATGTCATTTGCTCAAATCTCAAAGTGTCATACAAGGATAATACGAGTATATGATAAAAAATCTAGCTTCAAAACATCAGATGATCTCAATCTGATCTAAAACTGATAACTTAGGATGTTACATGGTATTTCAGTATGTCAAAAGAAAACATACAAAAAATCTATTTAAAAAATTTGCCAAAAATCGATCCATTTGTTGTAAATCGACTTGCAAAATTCAAACTTTTTCTAAAAAGTCATTTTAGACATTTTGAAATTTGGGCCGAATGTCTTATACTACCAAAAGCAAAGTGTAAATTTTGTCTGTTATTTTTCAATTGGGTATCTGTGCCTTTGAAACTCTGTTCTAAATTACATATTTATAGTTTTTTTTTATTTTGAAAAATGATTATGTTTCAAGCATCTGTTCAGTATACTATGTACAATAGTACTCGTAGTAGATACTCTCTCGGAGAGCTCGGTGTATTTTGTATTTTGTCGTAGGCCAGAAACCTTTAGATTTCCATATAAAATTGACTAAGCATTACTTACTACAAGTAAGAGTATGTATTATAAAATTATAAAGAGTAAAAGCCTGTACGAGTACAGTACTGCTTGTATGTAGAGAAAGGCACACTTGTAAAAATGTATAAAAAATTATTTTGCAAAAGTCTTATAGGATTACTACGAGTACGAGTACTACAATGACTATGGCCAGGATTTGGCGCCAGGATTTTTTTTTGCAAGTCTGACTAGCCTTATATGACTATATGTACTTTTCTTATCTATGGTAAATGGTAGTATACATACATATGCATATATAGTATAGTAAGTACTACATAGAGAAGGTTATATAAAATTATTAACTCTAAAAGGAACCTGCTAATATCCCAAGATCATTTTACAAATTCTCTCCAATCCAAATTCAATTAACATCAGCTATACTACTACTACTAGTAATACTACTAGTAATACTACTAGTACAATGGAAAGATTAGATTTTTTTTACTATTATTTTGATAAGTTCTTATCAAAATTCATATTCAAGGCAGGTTTCGCAAATTATTTGTTGTAAAGACAATTTACTTTTCTTGAGATTATAGTAAGTACTTGTACTTGTACGAGTAGTAGATACCTACCATATTAAAGATGGAGCAAAATTTATTTGAAATGACTTTTAGCATAAATTATCCAGGGTTTGACAGAACTCTGGGACTCTGGGTATTTATATCCATGACCTATCATGTCACACATGTGGACAAATACAAGTATTACAATTATATGGACATTTACCCAAACTAAGTACATATACCTATGTACAAAACCATGTCAAATTATTGTTATGACTTTTTGCATTTTTGCATTTTATGACAATTTACCTGGATATACCATGCCTTATGGTTTGTACCTACAGGCAAGGGTGACATTTGGAAATAAAAAATAATGAAAAAATTACACAAGTCGATAGTTCAAGGTCTTTTTTTAGAACTACAAATTCTATCAATGCCTACAAGCTTGTACTTGCAAAAGGTCCAAAAAGTAAAGTAAAGTATTTGCAAGCTCAAAATAATTCTCAGAATTTGAATCTAAAGCTAAAGGTGCTCTGTACTTTGTATAAATTGAAATGATTTTTTTGGCTTTGAATTTAAGGGTAGATTTGTGACATTATCCCTTATACGAGTACATTATAGGGTCTGAATACCTTGTTTTTTCGGTAGTACTATAGCCTATGTAAAGTCAAAGCCAATGTAGACTTTTTGTACAAATTTTTGAACAAAAAGGAAAAAAAAGGAAATGATTATGAAAGGGAGAAAGAGCGGAACTGAGACTCAATGAACGCACGTAGTAGTCTGATATAATAATATAATAATAGTAAAGATTACAGTATCTACAGTCTACAGTAAAATAAGAGAAATCTTTAAAAGAACCAGAAAAATGAAAAAAAATAACAAAATAAAGTCATTTTGTACAATTGCTTATATCTGTAGAGAAATGTCGGTAAAATAAATCTCCCCTCAAAACTCAAATTCAGACTCCCAAGATCAGCAGAGTCCCTAGAAATATCCATAATATTGTACTAGTACCAGAACAGATAGTACATAGTTGTAAAAGTAATAATAATAAGTATCTGTCTGTGAAAAACTTTATTATTTTTTCCTTTTTAAAGAGCCGGCAATAGCAATACTTTATACATTATACTTTATACAGTGTATTACTCGTAGTTGTAGTATCTGTAGGTAATCTTCATAATTCTGTCTTCATCGAAAATAAATAAAAATAGTTGGACAGAAATTCTAAAGCTTCAAAAAATTGTAGATTCTAACCCGGGAATAAGGCTCAATTTACCCCAGAAATGCTCAAAATTCAAGCTTTTTTACACTTGAAAGTTTAAAAAAAATTATTTTCATAACATCGATTTTTTATCGAAAAGTAGGTACCTACCTATCCAATCCAACTACTGTATTTGAAGTCAAATAAGAATATGCAAATCAAAAATTTCTTAATTTTTGTCATAAGATCATTACTAAGGTTCCTTATATATATATGATTATCATTACTGTCATGTAATTTAATTAAAGTTTTTAATTTGCAAATGCTAATTTTGTAATTAAGTATAAGAAATGACATGACTGATTGTGTAAGGGACACTGGGCATATTTGAAAATTTTCTTAAACTTTAGTTTTTTTACAAATGCTAGAAATAAGTTTGGTTAAGTTTGAATAATAAATCCCTATTAAAGTAGTAGGTAGCTAGTTCTGAGTACGGATCATAATCCTAATTTTGGCATAGTTTACTTGTGAAAGTCTCAAGTATAAAAAATACACAGTAGACTGTATAGTATCAGTAGAACAATTGTAAGATTTGAGATTTGGTATAACCCTGAAGTCAAAGTGAGTCAAATTTATTACACAAAATAGGATAGGAAATGGTTGGAAAAAAAAGGTTGGCTCCGAGAATTGCTCGACTGATTTTTGATTTTGACTTCGTCATATTTTTTGGCCCATCTTGGACCATGGATCTTGTCATATCATAGGCATACAAATACATACCTAGTCAGCATATGTCAATACTGTCTAATAATTGATCTCATATGAGGGATATTGAAGTTCCTATTTGTGTCCATGTGATCATAATATCTATGTAATCCACATATCTAAAGTAATGTATAAAAATAGTAAAAAAATATAAAATAAAATGTTTGAGTTTTTGAGCTTCCTGTCTTTTTTCTGAAATCTCAAAATCCTCAGCATACACAGCAGCGAAAAGTTAGAGATCATAAAAAAGGACAAATTGGCCAAAATCCCAAAAATAATAAGAGCTTTTCTACTATGTAGGTACTACTAGTACTACTCTTTAGTAATATAGTATAAGACCTGCTGCTCTATATTTAAAATAAGGTTTAAATGTATAAACTTTTTAAAATCCTTCAAATACTATTAGATGTACATGTATGCTTCTAAACAGTAGTAAATGTTTTTGAAGCAATTTAATTTAGGTACATCAGGATCAGGACATTTGCCAGATTTTTAAAATATCAAAATATCACGTTTACAGTCATAATTTTTAAAGCTATTTACACTACTCATCAATATTACTTTAATTATTTTGCAAAACTTTAAATAATAGTTGTTATTAATGAGTGCAAATATAGTCTATAAGCAAATTTTAGGCAAATTTTGAATCTTTTGAAATCGAAATTTGTACAAATTTGAGATTTTTGAGATGATTTTTTGACAAGATGGTATTTTTGTAGTCTTACAAGTACCTATACTTGTATAGATAGATCCATTTCTTTCATTTCTATTTATCCATCCGTCGAAAAAAACTCGAAAAACTCCGACTTTTGGAGCCGAAATATCGACGAGTTGGACCCGCTTCGCTTAATCTCTTGCCATTAAATCGAATGTAAATATAATTTTTGGCACTTTCTTACAGTCCTTGACAGGCAGATAGACAAATTTTCAAAATCCAGAGCCAGGAAACCTATCAATAACTCAAAAATATCTACATTATTTATGCTATTTATGATAAATCTACCCTCGTATACTGTACTATAGAGTATTTATAGTAGGCTAGAGGCTAGATATAATTAGTATTAATTACTAATTTTTTTTACAATTTTCAATTTTTTTTGCAGAATGCCGACTCGGTAAAACTATCCACGAAATTGGAGATCAATGGAACCCCGACCTTGGCGAGCCCTTTGGAAAAATGCACTGTATTGAGTGTTCTTGTGATGCAGTAAGTTCATAATATAATTAATTTACACAACATATGTCATTAATTAAGTAGTCTATAAATTACTAAATTAGTAGGTACAAGAAAGCTTTAACATTGTGTCAAAAAGTTTAAAAATTTCTTAAAATCTAAGCATTTGATGCCAGTGCCTAATTAAGTATCTCAAAATTGCTTCAAAAAGTTCTTAGTTATTGAATTCCGTTAAATTTTGTTTCTGAAAGTCTAAATGTGGAAATTTTTTTAAATTTTGAAAATATTTACAGCATCATATTATGATTTTAATGAGAATTTTTTTACCAAAAAGTCACTTTACTCGAGCTTAAAAAAAATTGAAATTAGCCCCGTTAGCCTTACTAATGTTGGGACGTAATTAATAAATTTAATTTTCTTATTGGTTTAATTAGGATTTAGAGATCTACTAAAAGTGTAAATTAAGCTCTTGAAACGAATTGATATATACGAGTATGTATTATCCCGGATCCAAATGATATTTAGGAATTATTATTGTCTTTGAGTTTATTTTTAAATTGCTAAATATCAGTAGTATCAGTACCAGTATCAGTACTTGTATAAATATAAATATAAAAGCCAAGGAAAGCGAAGCCAATCGAAGGAAATTGTGAATGCGAGAAAAATTGAGATTGAAATACCTACTAGTACATTTGAGTCATGATATTTTTTTTAACAGAGAAATTTAAATATAACCACTGGTTTAACATAGCACAAGCACAATCACAAGGATAAGGATATTTATAAAATGTCCGAATTTTTGAAGAAATATTGAGCATTTTATGAAACATAAATAGTAATGACAACCACTGGTATGTGTGAAGGCATCGACCAGGGCCCCCACAAATTCAAGGATTTTTTACCCTCAAAATCTCTAAAAAAATTGGATATTTTTAACTCATTCATTAATCATTACAAGTTTCAATTTTTCAATAATTTTGCCTCTAATCTCAGGTCTCAAGTAAATCACATTAGTACAGTGGTGCTTATATGACTGTGCAGTACTAGCCTTTATGACTTATTTATCTATTTAGTAGTTAGGTATATAAATTTCAATTAAATTTTGTAATTTATTGAAGAACACGTAGGACTTGAGTACTTGCGTAATGATTTGCGTAAATGTAAATTGTAAATTTGTAAAAGTAAACCTGAAATCAAAACCTGGATTTCGTTGTATCCATATACTTAAGTACAAGTAGTTGAAATATAATTATTTTTTAAACTAGTATTTATTGTAGTTGGGCACACTTTCTTGTTGTATTTTCAACCTAGAAGTTTGCAAGAATAGATTTTTTTTGATTTCGGGAAGTTGTACTAATAGTACTAGTAGTACAGATAGTAAAGTATAATAGTTTTTGAGAAAATAGTATAAGAAATATCCTAAGGGTTGAATGAACTCACTTGGAAATAGATAGAAAAAGATGCTGTGCAATAAAACCCTATATTAACTCTCCTCAGTGCAAATATCTCGGATTTCAAATCATATTTACTTAACCGAATTTGCCCCAACTTACCCCAAATTTCATTATTTGAGCTTCGGTACTCTAGAAATGTGATCGAATAGTAGAAAAAGGGACATTGAATATCCTATTTCAAAATACAAATTCATCTAGTCTAATTTTTCACACTTTGTATGAGAATCCTTAAATGTCCCTTTTTCTACACTGATTAAAAGGATCTCAAAAAGCAGGTTATTTAAGCCTAGAGGTCACAATTTTGCCGAGAATTTAATGACTTTTAAATCTCAAAATGACTCAGTTACAAGTATGGTAGGAAAATTTCAATTTAAAATGAAATTTTCAAATTACCCGCAGTTAAATCGAATTTCTGAGTACCCTACTAAATGATAAATGATATTTAAATATGCTCGAATGATAGCTAAAATTAAATTTAAACTCAAGTGTCAGCTTCTCACTCAACATGTAAATCTTGTAACCTCGATAATTGAGAGATTAATTATGATTTTTGGGGGTATTTGAAAACCGCCCAAATCCTCAAAAGTATTCTAAATCAAATATATCTTTCAAAGTTCCATCATTTATTTATTTCGAATTACAAATTCCCAAAACTTTAAAAAAAAACCATCCTACGCATTTATTACAATAAACCTACTCATCGTCAGAATCATGTATATGTATTTAAATGAACATTTCTTGGACAAAAGATGTAGAAAAAAAAGTTATTAAAAATAACAAAAGAGCTGACCTTAATCTTGAAATTGAGATTTGAGATATTCAAATACCTACATACATGATAGATTCAAAAGCTTTCTCATAAAATCAAATTTATCTGAATTTGCAAATTCTAATTACCAAATAGTTTCGCAGTATTAAGTTTATCACCTAAAAAATTTAAAAACTATAAAATTGATACTTTAAATACCTACTTAAGATACTACATTTTATAGCATTATTTACGAGTATTTTAGGCTGAGAACTGACAATCTAATAATGAATTATGCAAAAATATTTTGTCATCAAATTTCGAGTCTAAAAATGCACAGAATTCCAAAAAAAGTATTTTACTTAAATAGACAGAATACAGATATTCAAAACCAAATTGAGAATTTGATAATTTATTCTACTTTTTCTTGGTCGATATTCCTTTTTTTCTAGAGGTTTTTTAGCTACTTGATTTGATACTTTTTGTCTGTATTGTATCAAGTATGGTAGTACAATAGTAGTAGTAGGATTTGTAGTAGTAGTAGAAAGAGTAGTAGAAAGAATAAGACAATTAAGGTCTTTATTTTGATTTGAATAGTTGATTTTTTGGGCGAACAAGTCCCATTATTATACTGCACATCATTATCATACCCATTCTGGGCAAAAATTATAATAAACATTTTCACCTACATTACTTTTTACTATATGTTTAATTGCACATGTAGGTAATGAAGCCATTGCAATTGTAGAAATTCACAAAATGTCAAATTACCAAAGTTCAAAATAAATCAAGGATACAATTCTGAATGGTTACTGATTGTTTAACATACTAATAGACTAGAAAAAAGTTGAAATTTTGAATCAAAAATTTATCAAATTTTGATTTTGACTCAAACTAGATTTCTTTAAACTGAGGAGTTTTAGAACTTTAGAAATATATTTTGTTTTGTTTTGCTTTGGACAATTTTGAAAATTGAAAATGTGCGGATTTCCTGCATCTTTTTTGCATAATAGTAAATGTAGATTGTAGATAACAAACTCAAGTTTGGCTCTTTTATGATACTGGCAATCAGAAAATTATAGGATTCACACAATTACCCTTTCAATTGCATCTAATTTTATGCAAATATCAGTACAACCAATTTAAACAATCTTTAGACTTTTTTTTATGACTTTATCTTGAGTACAATGTACAAGATAGTACTTTTAAATGTGATTTTTGAAGGAGAAAACTTACAAATATCTTTGTAAAATTGAGCAATTTGACCTCTATGAAGCCATTTAATGTCAAAGTTTTAAAGATATCAAGATATATACTTGATATTTGACATTTATCGATTTAAATAAAGATTACCATTTTAAGGGGAAATGGATAAATCTTATTGAATAAATTAGGGATTCGAGGCTGTAGACTTTTGAGAAAATGCAATTGTATCTGTACCCTACTCTGTAGTCTTCGACAGAGACGGAACTCAAGATCTGAAACGTAAAAAATTTTATGGGTCGACTGTCGAGACATTTTGATCAAATCGGATATTCTCTAGACTCTAGATTATATTTTACTACTAAAGAGTAGTCGTAGTACTTTTCAAAAATTGAATTTTTACTATATTTTACTATATTATTACGTAGTACTAGAAAAGGCTAGTAAATTTGCAAATACTATGCCCGTTTGTCGATTCCTAAAGTCAAATCTGAGAACCAAAGTTCCGGGTAAGATTCAAGTAAAGTATTACATAAGTAGGTATATGAAAAATCTGCAAAGGGTTGCAAAAAAATTTGCGCCCGGAATTATATCATCGATCTTACAATCTACTTCTAGTATCAGTAAGTACCAGTACATAGTACCTTACTCTAACTTTTTTTTTTTACATTTTTTTGCACAAAAAGTATAAAAAAATGTATTTAAGTACACCTATCCTTCTTGTATTCTGTAGTACTACTGATAGTATCAGTAGTAAGTTTTTTTGTAGATGTCAGAGGTCAAACTGAGCAAGTTAGAGGACGACAAGACGTAAGCAAAGCAAAAAAATAAATTCTTTTCAAGGATCATATGATGATAAAATTATATCTACCGAATCTTATGACTATCTACTCTACTCTACTAGATACTATCCTTATATGATCTGGAATTTTGCAAAAAAAACTTTTTACTACAAACTACAAAGTTTCCAAACTTTTTCGGTGATTTTATCCAGAATATCTGTATCAGTTTTGAGATCGAAAAATCATCAAATTTCTGAAAACTAAGAGTTCAATCTACCTATCTATTCTCATTTGACTCAAAATAGACAAAATCCAGATAAATTTTATGCAAATCAGATTGACAATTATTGATTATCGAGCTTTTTGATTGAGATTTATCATCTATTTTGTACAAATTTTGCTTAAAAATCTACATTTTGCAAAGGCTTTTGGCTCGATTTTTCAAAAGTTACAAGATTTTCTAGGTATTTTTAAGGTAATTTTGCGACTTTTGATTTTGATGACATTTTATTTGGCACAATGTGTTCAAAATTCTAGAATACCTACATGCAAAAAAACTTTCTACAAAGCATTACGACGACTATCCTCCAAGCCAATACTTTATGACCGATGGAAAATTTGAGAAATTTTGATGTTTGCAATCAGTTTTACTTACTAGATAAATAAAGTTGCAAAAAATCAAAATGAATTGTTCAAATCGCATTTTTACCAATAGTACTACCAATAATACTCGTATTCTTATACATGGTATCAATAACTAAGAATAAGTAATACTAATTTATATATGGACTTTTTTGCCAAAAGTTTTACCTTCTTATTATTAGCTCCATAAGATTCAGTGAGTACCATTATTACCATACATAGCAAATATACCTAAAAAAAAAAAGTTCAAAAGAAAAGACTTTGAAAACTTTTTTCGAATTTTAATCACGTTCTATTCTTTGACCAAGACATAATAGACAGATCACTGGAGCCAAAAATCATAATATTTAAATTATTATTTTCTATTTCCTATATCAGTACTACCCTACTATTGTCTACTCCAAGTGTGTAAGCACCTAATTGTCGATTATGGTCTAATTTAATTAGGTAAAATTCGCACCAGCTTAACAAGGAATACCTTATTTAAATGAGATTTTGCAAGTTTGCAAAATTTTTGCTAAATGGAACTTGTACTATACGAGTAGTACCATTTATTTAGTAGGTACTAGAATTTAGAATACAGAATAGAATAGACGCTCCTATATTTGCTCTTGACATGACTTACATTTACTTTGTCTCTATTTTTAGCTTTTTTTTTAAATTTAAATACTACTGAATTCTATTACTTTAATACTATACTACTATTACTATACAGTCTGTAGAGTAATACTATAGCAAAAAAAACTAGAGGATTAAGTTTATTAGCCTGATATATATCATGTCAACTCAAAAATGCTAAAATTTACACTCGATGCCAATTGACTGTTTTAAAAATGGCAAATTGTCTATAGATTTTAAAAGTACTCTGGTGCTTATTCTAATAACTTGGATTTTTAAGAATTTGTTGAAATTGAAAACCCTCAAAGTAGGCAGGGTACTTGAAATAAAAAATGAAAAACTCAACGAAATCTTCTAATAGACAAATTTTATAATTGATTTTAGTAAATTTACTGACTAAATTGATATTTGGAATTAGAATATATATCTAAAATTGTGTAAAATAAAGATAATTCAAAATTGCTTCAATTTAAGTAGGTTGATTTTGACACAAGTCTCAAGTCTAAAGTATAAGGTAGGGGTAATAATGACTATTATTAAATTAAACTTATACTTTGAGTATTAATCTCCAGCAGAAAAACATGCTCTTATCCTATGTACATATTAGATTAGGATATTCTACTATAAATATAGATAAGTATGGGTGATATTTATATAAGTTATATGGTCAATAACAATAAAATGATTGTAGGCAGTATAATAGGATGTCCAAAAAGTTTTCCTTTAGATCGAATTTTAGACAAAAAGTTTCCAGATATGGAGCTTGCGAGACAATTTTTTTCGACTTGATATCTCATACTACTAGTACTAGATACTAGTATTTTATAGTTAAAGTAGATATTATAAGATTTTATTACTTTGTAATCAACTATGTACTACTAACTTATAGTAAGTAAGTATCGATATAAAGAATCAAATCAAGCCTCATGTACGAGTAGATACTGGTGTGTACTAGACTATTTAGTATTCATTTTGCTGCTCAGTTCCGGTTAATAACATGGTGTAAATTTGCATAAATATAATACTTATCTTATAAAGTAAATTGGCAGGTAATCGACTAGACACAACACAATTTACTATATGTAAATGTACATGAAAAGGGAGACTTGTGCAGTTTCAAGTTTTTAAATCGCTTGCTGTAGTTTCTGAAGCAAATTTCTGAAATTTTCGGACACCTAGGCCTTAGTAGTACTTAAAATACTTTCAGATACTCAAAATACTTAAAGTCTTGAAATTTCTTGACATTTTCAAGGGCATTTATCCTTAGCAATCTTAAAGAATGTGTCCGTTTTATAACTAGATATCATTTTATATACTAAAATGATGTATAGCATGTTTATCCATACCTTCTAAAGGTAAATGCTGAATAGTAATTCAAGTTTTGCAAAAATATTTCCGGAGATTTTGACTACCTTTATGTCTGAATTCTGAATATTATTATCAATATTTTAGCAAAAATTATTCGATTATTATGAACCATGATCTCCTGATCTATTTCTCAAAAAATTTCCAAATCTTTTCCCGATCATTTATCGTCTAATTTTGTTGATCCTGATCCTGATTTGATGAGAAATCGAAGGTCGTCTGGTTTTTTTTTCAAGTTTTTTAATTGTCCCGAATCGTAAGTGTAATATCAGTAGGTAGGGTACTATAGATAATGATAATAGGGTTCTTAATATTTTTCCTATTAAAATCTATTGAGGAGATTCAATAAAATTAAAAAATAGATAATATGTATACTCGTATATAGGTAGGGTATTGTGTGAAATTGGCATGCTCTGAATTATAATGTGTAAAAAAAATTCAAGTTCTACAGCCCACACAAACACTGGGCTTCTGATTTCCTTTTTTAATTCAAATGTCTGGTCTCTAATACTGTAGATATGTACTGTACTATACTAAATGTTCAAAATATAATTAAAAGCCCATAAATAATGAGAAATTAGACCTACAAAGGCGACGATATGACGATAAACAAAATTGTTTAGAGTTTTGAAAAAAGCAAAATATTTCCATAACCTAATTACAAAATTATTAATTACGACTTTGCAAAGTTTAAGCTTAAAAAACTTGCAATTATTTTTCAATAATCGAAATCAATTTTTTTTACCTTGTTTCAAATATAATGCTTAAGGCACTTTTGCAATCTACACAAGTTTAGATGTAGGTATCTGAAATTTCTCAAGTGTTTTTCAATGTTATTTCTTGAGGCTTTTTTCTCAAATCTACAATTATTTTGACATTAAATGCATTTCAGAGCTCAGATTAAAACCTTAATCTTGAGTATAAATGAGCATTAAACACTTCCTTATTTACAATTTAAAGTTGTAATGCATTCAACTGATGGGTATGGGTATACTTGTACAGAATAGTTAGTAATTTGCAAATTCAAATTTCGAGATTTTTTGTATACTTTTCTGTGGGTTTGCCAGACCAGCATCAGCTTCAGTCTTCAGTAGAACTTTTGTTTGAAAAGATTAGATTTTTTGGAAGGACACAAAGTCAATGGTCGATAAGAATTGTATAAATGTAATTAGAAGTAAAGAAAAAGTTACAGAAATTTTAGGCGGGCGCCAAAAATCTCAGCATCTCAAGTGCCCTATTAGACTGGGAAAAGTTTGTTTTAATAACTTTTTTTATCTCCTACATGTTTACATGGTCTTTCAAAGTAGCATAATCTCAAAAAAAATTTCAAAATGTCTCAAGCGTCAAAGCTCAAAATTCAAAAGCCTAAGATTTTGAGGCTTTTTATACAGAAAATTTTCATATTTAAGAAATTTAAGCTCAAATTTAAACCCAAATTTTCCAACTTGAGAAGCCTAGTAGGTAGAAATTGTAATATTTCCCAAATTTTGAGACTTTTTTGAGTACTTACTTTTGAATTATCTTACACAAATCAAGATAATCTGAGAAATTAAAAGTAATCGAAAAAGTCTGAGAAATGTCAGAATCATAAAATAAATGAGATTGAAAACTTTTCTTGAGCCCTCATAAAATACTTTGGAGATTGTTTAGGATTGAAAAATTGAATTTTTTTATCGCATATTAAAATAAATTTGCTCAAAAAAGTCTTAAAATTCTTTCCCCCAAAAAAAGTCCCAGTTAGTGTCAATCCCAGGTGTCATTTACAGCTTAAAATTACATTTAAATCTATTTTTGAGTAGTTTAAAAGAGTTCATCTGCAGTAAAGGGCTTTAAATTGAGGTTTAGGGATTTTACAAAAAAAAAATGAAATAAACATAACTATAAAAGTCAAAATGTCTTTTTCCTCAAGATTATTAGATTTAGTTGAGGAAAGGGAAATAAAATAAATACATAAATGGCGACATATCCTTAGTCTATAGAGTAGTGACATGACAATAGTGTCCTTTATCCCCGAATTTATTCGCAATTTATAGTACTACTTGTAATGTATTGTACCAATTTTAGATACAATGTTAGATTTAGTATTATTTGGCCTTCATAGTCTATTTGGCAAATCTTGTTAGATTTTATCTGTTTCATTGAAACTTTGAAACATTCAAATTGGCATTTATTCTACTGATATGACACATAAATACTCGTATTATAACGAGTAGGATGCATAACATCGGTTATTTGAAATAAACCAATAAATTTGTATGTTTATAGACATGAAAGATTCCCCAGATTTATATTATACCTAGTGTAGTTTTTCCAGTGTTTTGTATTCTGTATATGTATTTCAAAAAGGCTTGCAGCTTTCAACTTGCAGTCTATCAAGATCTATATCCAAAAAATTTCAATTTCATAAAATTTCTAAGCTTAAAAGTTGAAAAATCGACGGTTGAATTATTTTTGTAAACTGGATTAAAATTGCTTGAGTTTTCAAAAAATGATTTTTCAAATATCTGAAAATGGAAATTTTTGACGAAATCTGCAAGATTTTTGGCATTTGGAGCTTTTTGATCAAAAAATCTAAGAAATATGACAAATAATGGAATTATCTTGAATTCATAATGAATAAAATTAGTATCAAAATTTTTAAAGATTTAGCAAGTGGAAAAGTACTTACCTATTTTGTGAGTACTTTTCCATGCTAAGGTCGACTGCAAAATCTCGAAATGAATTACATACTTTGAAACATCGTAATCTAAAAAGTTCTGGATCATTCTAATGCAAACTATAGTACTATAGTCCCAGTATAAAAAGTTTGAATTTGAAAATTTGAAATACCATGAAATCGGCTTCTGTCCAAAAAGTTAATTACCAATGTCAAAATTACTTGACTTGGATTTGGTAACAATGTCAATTACAATCTCTTGAGTCTTTTTTAAATAAAATAGGTAATATATAAGGTCTACGCTCTTTACCCAGTAGATCTACGCACATAATCCTTTAAATAAATTTAAATTTAATACCTATACAATTTCCGGAACCTTCATATACTAGATATTACATCAAGTACAAAAAAATAGAGATTAAAAGAGATAAGAATTTTGGATTCTGTTTTTTGGCAAACCTCAAGATATTTTGTATACTTGACTTAATTGTTTCTTGGCATTATATAAGAAAGTACTATAGTACATTGTACTAGTACTAATTTGCCATTCAAATTCTCAAAAAATGGAACAATTTCAGATTCTGCATCACAGAGTACAATCACAGAATTATATAATTACCCGCAGTCATAATGAGATATTAATTTTGTTTATTTTAAATTAAAATAAATTAGAAATTTACTTTTACATAAATACCAGTATAAGTAGGGTGTACCTACCCTACATATAGTTACTTATACAGTATACTTGACTCGAATAATCAAAAATTATTGCTATTGTAATCAAAAGTGGAGTTGAAAATTACCACTAGATAAATACCCAATTTAAAGCCTTATCAAATCTGGACTTTTTGACATAATCTGTAATCTACAATGTTTTAATCAAATATTGCATTATTATCATCGATAAAAAAATCATAAATTGTAATCTAGGACATTACTGGGTATGATAAAATATGATACAAGTGCTCAATATTTATTTTCTAAAACTTATTTTTGTGATAATCTCGTATATAAATACGAGATTTAGTTTTAGTAGTAAATTAAGCAATAATTATATAGTATAGGATCCTGATTCAGGATTCCTGAGGCTTATTTATATGTGTTGGTATTTTAATGCTAATTAGATAATTATTTGACTGATTTTTAGGTGCAAAGAAAGAGGAAAATTGTAGGCCGGATTAGATGCCGAAATGTCAAAAATGATTGTCCAAAATTGGACTGTTATGATGCTATCTCAATTCCTGGTCAATGTTGCAAAGTTTGTGCTGCAAATAAAGGTACACCCTCTATAATACTTCGTATATGTAGTAATAATATTTGCAAATATAGTAAAAATGTCCCCTTGGGGCCTTTGAGGTGTTTTATAGACCATTTAGGTCATAAAGTATAATTATCCCTTTTTTGAAAAAAAATCTCCTTTACTATACTATTACAATAGGCTCAATAACCTTTATAAAGTTGCTCAAAAATTAAAATCAAATTTAAACTAATTGATTTAAATTAATTTATAGAGTCAGAGATGCCAATCCCATCGGATATTGACGATGTAGAAGACATCAACTCGGAGAATAACAAAGGTATTAAAACTTTTAAAAAAGTTAAAATTGGTCGAGTACTTAATTTTTATTATTGGGCAAATATTTTCGAATCTTTTCAAGTAAATCTAATTGACTTTTATGGGTAGTTAAACTAACAACTGAGGTTGTAAAATTTGGGCATTTTTATCTCTTTTGAGGAGTCATTTTAAAGGCTTTTTTCTCGCCAAATTGATATTTATGAGTACTTACTGTTATGTATTAGAAAGTTGTGTAATATTTGGCTATTTTTTTTTTTTTGAAATTTCAGAATACTCTGCATTACTTACACCAAGATCATCAACTTTAATTAAATCTAGTACTGGACTTGGTGAACCAATGACCACAGGATTAGCTTCTGGACGATTTATGTTCTTGCACCGAAATTTGTACTTCTCCTTCGTGTACAATAATGACCTGGGGGGTCGACCCAAATATGTCCAGTTTGTTGATGCTGAGGGTAATGTAGTTGAAGAACAAGATGTCACAATTAATAATTATCAGGAAGAAACCAAGAAGATCTGTGGTGTCTGGAGGTAAAAATTTCAAAATTTTGTAAAAATTTTGTAAAAATTTGAATTTTTACATAATAGGAAATTACCAAGAGTTTATAGGAAATTGTTGAAAGAGGAGAAATTGTGGGTTGCACTTGTTACTGAGAAAATTAATAATGATAATGATCGATTTCTTGCTGGACTTGGTAGGTTTTTATTACCCTTTTGTAAAACAAAATGTTCAAAAATGTAATTTTTTACAGTTGCCAAAACTAGCCATGTTATGACTGAACTTTATTCGTCACTTTTGGAGCCCTCAAGTCAAGTTGGAACCGGCGGAATGGCCGTTATCGCAATTTCCCCCTCAACTGGATCAGCCTATTTGAACGTAGTTTTCAACGGAGATTTCGATGAAGAAAGAGAGATCAGTATCGGTGTTCGAATTTCAGATGCATCCGGAGAAGGTGTCGAAGAACGTGTCAAAATACCCAAAATCTCTTATGACATCAATTCAATCGAAGTTCGAACTATTCTTGAACACAATCAATTGCAATCTCTATCTCGAGGAAATCTATTCATTGTTGTCTACTCACCTAAAAATCCTGATTTCAAACTAATTGGATTCATTCAATCAAGAGTTACTTGTGACATATTTGATACCGTTCTTGCACCTGAAGATGGGTCTCAAATTCATGGATCTGGACTAGCTTGGGCTTATCCTCTACCTGACACTTCATGGTCATATAATATCCAACTACCACCTGGAGAACTCAATCCAATTTCAATTAAATTGGAAACTGGTCGAAAAGTTTTAGAAGAATTGTCGTTTACAGTTGGAAATAATTTGACTAGAGAAATTGTTAGTGGAATTATGTCAGCTCGGCATTTCCAATTGTTGTATGAGCAAAATCTCTTCATAACACTGGAGACAGAAGAGGTAAGGACTTAATGTAATAGCCCTACTAATAGAAATATTAATTAGCAAAATTCTTATTATCTTAGGTGACCTTAAGGGGCAAATTGATGTATCGGGGTTTTGGTGATGCTCAGCAAGCTGATGCACCTCTACTCCTACAACCTGGAAATCGGACTTTTTCCAGCTCTGGATCCAGCAGTTCTTTAAGTATCTCGGAAGCTGGACAAGTTGAAATTATGCCAAGGGCTCAGGGACTTGTCTGGATTGGAATTGATAGTGATTGTGGTAAATTATTATTTGAAAATTTTTTAGATTTATTTTCAAGATACTGATATACAGGTACTTTTAGGCCAAATTTTCAAAAATATTTTTTACGGATATGATTTTTAGGTCTGAATTATCAGCTAACCTTGAGTGAACGACCTCAATCTGACCTTATGCGATTAGAGATTATGGAAATGCCCGGACTTGAGCTCAAAGGCCTACCAGTCAGATCATATATCCTTGATAACTTTGAATCATCAGAACATGAAGGAATCTATACAGAAATTGACAAGTAATAAATCATAACAAATATCCTTGAAACTGACTCCTCTTTCTAATCAAATCCAATTAATTTTTTCATATTTTTTAAAAACCTATAGATATACCTTTCCTCATATAAAAGCTGGCGATGCTCTATTCAAAGTAGTTCGTGTAAATGACTCGAATATTTTGGCTACATCGGTTATTAAAAATGTAAGTCTTGCGATTCTAAATTTATATCAGTTAGGTATAGTGGGAAACAGATTTTTTGTCGAGACACTTCATTTATGGTCTAAATATCAGTATTTCAAAATCTTAGGATCGTAATTTTTTCAACTAAAAACATTAAGCATATGGATAGCATTTACATTTACACCCAGTGTACTTGTACAAGTAACTTACTCATTTTTTGAGAAAAATTTTAGGATTTTTTAAAACATAAAATGGATCAAATTAATTCTTATTATTTGGTTTTTATCAAAAGGTTCGAGTGCCAAATTCATGTTTGCCATTTTTGAATAATGAAATACCCCTACTTGAAGAAGTTGATAGCCCAATTGATGATGATAGGAGTCGAAATACCCTTCAGAATAAATGCTATCATGATGGTATGTTCATAGAATTTTTTCAAAATATTTTGTTTCACTAAAATTAGACTAATTATCATATATCTATTTGTATAGGCAAAATCAGAGAGGAATTAAGCCAATGGACCGCAAATAATGATACTTGTCAAATATGTACTTGCTACAAAGGCCAAACTAAATGTAAAATTTCCAAAAATTTCCAAAATTTTAGAATTTCTTAATATAATATTGAAATTTACAGGTGAACAAATGGTATGCCCGAAATTAAATTGCCCAAATCCTGTACTTTTAACTGGGGAATGTTGCCGGTCTTGTCTGAGTAAGTTACAAATTTGAAAATTTTATGAAAAAATACCATTGGAATTGAGAATATTTGGTTTGTAAATCGTAGTAAAAATAACTTTGTTTGTCATTTGATCCAGTTTTATAATGACATTTTGCATTTGAACAAAATGATAAGATCACAAGTTTTGAGTAATCTTTTGAGGATTATCTGAGTTCGTGATAGTATTAAAATTCTTGAGATTTAAAAATGCACTTTTTTCGTTTTTTTGTACTCGTTCCAAGTATAGAGTAGAAATGTGCAATTGCATCAAATTAATTTATTTTTAAACTTACTACTATTACTATGATATAGGCGCCGAGAAGCCAGATTCGAAAAATCGTGGAGTTCGAGGATGTTCAGTGGTAAGTACACTATCCCATCAGTAGTGATATTTGACCTAGAAAATGCTTAATTTGACCTTTTTTCTCAATTTTTAGGAAGGTGAATCTCGTTTCCATCCAGCTGGGTCATCTTGGCATCCATATATCCCACCTAATGGATTCATGGTTTGCACTACTTGCACCTGTTCGGTATGTTTGACAACAAAAATACTATTATTTAGCCTAAAAATGTCAAAACTTGACCTATTTTACCCCTAATTTTGACCTTTTTTTGGAGATTTTAAGTAGAGATTCTCATAGTTTGATTATTTTAATCGTAGGCTGATACACTAAAAGTCAAATGTACCCGAGAAGAATGTCCACTATTGAACTGTAAAGCCTCAGAAGCTGTATATCCAAGACCTTTGGCTTGCTGCAAAGTTTGCCCTGTTAAAAAAGCGGATGATCTCGATATAATGGATGATGACATCTTCACAGACGTTGTTAAAAAAGCACCTTCAGAAGCTGAAGTTCTTAGAAATGGTGGCTGCAAATTTCAAGGTACTTAATTTTTTTATCATTTTTCATAAATGAGAGTTTTTCAATAAATGTATTCTTAATAGGTACATTACATCCGAATAATGATGAGTGGAATCATCGAGTTGAACCATTTGGATATATTCCCTGTGTCCTATGTTCTTGCAAAAATGGAGAGGTAATTTAAACTAAATCAAAATTTCAAAATTATTAGAAAATTTTCAGCCCAACTTTGATTTGAAAGCTATTCGATGTATACAATGTATCTGAAATTTTAAAATTTTGGGCAAAAATTTGATTTAAATGTAGTTCAGAGTTGAAATAAAAAAATGTAAGCTAAATTGAGTTGAATTTTTCCAAAGATTTCTTTTGTCAAAAATCTTTTCAAAATGGAAAATTTTGAGCAAAATTCTCTAAATGGATGTCTAGGGCTCTTAGGATTAGTACCTGGTCTGGTCTAAACTAGTCTTTTAATGACAATTTTTTTTTATTTTATAGACAAAATGCGGTCGTAAAAAATGTCCAATCCTGGATTGTGAAGTAAAAATCCAAGATGAAGGTAATTTTACCAGTTTATTGTTTTTCAAAATTTTTCAAAATTCTCCAAAATTTCTAAATAAATTCAAGCAAAAACTAACATTTTTTTATGAATTTTTTAGGTGAATGTTGCCCTCGCTGTTCATCCAAACAATTTCCCCCAACCCAATCAAAATTTCTTTCAAAATCTCTGGCAAACCCAGCCAATTCACAGCAATCAACATTGGGCAGACATCGGAAAACATCACCAACCAAACATCGGACAAAATATAACTACCCAAGTGCATAATTTACCACTAGAAAAGATATGCACAACTAGAAGCAAGAAAAAAAATGGTCTCTACTTCCATATTTTATTATATTTTTAATTACAACTACTATTACATAGAACTAGTTCTAAACTGAGATACAAAACATTTATATAATTATTACTTATATTATTCACTATTAATTAAGTTAAAGTACCTTAAACTATACATTTAAAATGTGTCATAAAAAAATGCTTAGAAAGTGTCATATATGAATATGAGGTTGTGTTAGAGTACAGTAGAAAGATTTATTTTGAGTTTTACAAGTCAAAAGTCAAAGGTCAAAGGTTATATAGATGAATTATGTAATTGTGTGTCAAATCCTGTGAGCTTTTTTAATTTCTGTTGAAATTTGAAGAAAAAAAAGAGGCTATTATTTCTGAAAAAAATGATAGGATAAACAGAGATAGATAGGTATGTATTTTTGAGACTTAAAAAGTTATAATTTTTAAGTACCTATAGTTGGGGTCATACTTGTCGATCGAGGGCCTGTTAGATGTACTAAAATAGTTAAATTTTGATCATTTTTTTGGATAAAAAATGCATAAGGATCATCAAACTGATTCGATTCGGGGGAAATGTAATGAGACTTTTACAATCAAAATATTTTAATGTGAGAGAAACTCTGTGTGTGCCAAAGACTGATATGAAAGATTGTATATATAAATACAGTTAAATAATTTAATTATCTATTATGTAATACACTATTTAGGTTAAGTTTTTTAAGTTAAAGTCTGATATTTTTTTCATCAGACTTTGTAACAGAAGGTACATTACACAATTGTACATAGTAATTGTAAGTTTTTTTTTCTTCAAATTGTAATTTAATTTTGTATAAAATAGCCTAAGTTAGGTTAGGTTTTTACAGTATTGTTTTGAGCTTTTATAAGTAAAATTAGAGCTTTTTTAGGATCATAATCATAAGCCAGTTTATAAAGTTAAAAATGTAATTAGCATATAATTGGGCTTTGCTTAAACTTGTTTAAAAATTTAAAAAATTCAAATCCTTCAAAATAAGCAACCTAGAGAAGCTATATGAACCGTTCAAACTCTCATTTTTAATTAAGGTTTGTAAAAAAATGTTAAGTTTTTCTTGCCATTCCGCTAACTACAATCAAAATATACTAAAATATGTTTATAAACCCAAAAAGTACCCAAAAAATTGGCAAAATTCAAAGTTCAAAACCCTATTTTACCATTTAATTTAGTGCCAAAAGTTTACCATAAATCTTACCGTACCCTACCAAATACCGTATAGATCCTTCACATTTTTTTTCGATTTCTTTAACCAAAATTACAAAACTTTATCTTAAGTTGTCACTGCCATTTTAGCCCTATTTTTTCTCAAAAAAATTTGCAAAGTCCCTTAAAAATGTACTAAAAACCCTTTTAAAAGATGTAAAATTTTGAATTTGTGTAAAATTCTTAAATTGTAAAGTAAATTTGTAATACTTTAAGCCTATACTTCAACTGGTTTGAATGGCATTTTACAGATTAAAATGATAAAATTCGAATTAACTTTTTTCTGTAAATACTTAACTATATACATATAAGATACTTAATTGCTATTTGTACATAAGATTTTAACCATACTTGCATTTACTTTATAGAGCAGGATACTTGTAGTAGTTTTTCATGAAATCTATAATTTTTTATATTATTTTACCTACTAATTACTACAGTCTATAGTACAGTCGAGTTACACAATAGGTTAGAATACATTACAAGATACAAGATTATGTACACAATACATACCTACAGCCTACACACTATATAGGGTAACTTGAAAAATATATTTTTTTATAAAATTTCAAAGAAAAAAAAATTTCAAAAAAAATCAAGAGTAGGTTTATGAATGCTTGTACAAAAATGCTCTTAAAAATTTTAAAATTAAGGATTACAAAACTACAAGTTATTATAATTTTAGAGATAAATGTACCTGCAATTACAACTACTACTATACATATATGAAATATTTATCATTTTTTTGTTATTTTTATTTATTAGACTTACTTGTTATTTAGTTTTAGATTACTATGTATAAGGTCATAGGTTAAGTTAGATTTAATACTCATATAATAATGTCACAAGAATAAGTTTTTTTTGTTACAAAATAAATGTAGTTTTTTAGCTATACCTAGGTTAAGTGCTTTGAGTATTTTTTATTCTTTTAACTCGATGTTACCATTTTTGTTAAAGTAGACTAGTAATTGAAATTTTGAAGCAAAATTTGTAAACTATAAAGTACCTACTACTACTACAAGTATAACATACTCCCACCGTTTATAATTTTTGACAAAAAAATGTGGAAATATTTGAGAAAAAGGGGAGAAATGATTACCTTATAATTATAAAAATGAACTATTTTTACCGATTTATTTTTATTTGACAAAACAAAAAGGTTGTACTACTATTATAATTATAACTATTAAATTATAACTATGTAAAAAGCATCTCATATAATTAGGTAGGTAAAATAGTTAAAATAATGTATTACTAAACTATTGTAAGATTTATAAAGGCTTCAAATTATAGAGTATTTTAAATGATATATAGGGTATGAGAAATGAAATAAAGCTGAGCTGTTTAAGTATTTAAAAATGAAATTGAAATCCGAGATTTTTTAAAAAGTTATTGACTTTACTACAGATTACATAAGGACTTGTCTATGTAGGAACTATTTTCTCTTGTAAACTTTTTAGACTACAAGTAAGATACTTTGGATCTTCATAGAGAGGATTCTTTTGAGCAAAAAATTTACATCTTTTCTGAGGATTCATATAGGTGTGGGGTTTACATGAAAAGGCTTTTGCAAATGCTTCCGAGAAACGAAAAGTTTTGATTTTGAGTTCAAATGGTATTGGGCCATTTAGAATGAGATTTGATCTTTTTGATTTGTGGGTAACACGACACATTTGCTAGAAAAATTAATAAAAAAAATATAAATCCCATTTTAACTAGAATTTGATTTTTGAAACCTGAAATTTTTGTCAAAATGTCACAACTAGGCTATATAAAAATCTTGCCAAGTTTGGCTAAAATCGGTTCAATAGTTTTCGAGTAATCTTCTAGACAGACAGACAAACAACCAGACAGACAGACAAAATGCAATGTTAAATAGTATGTGCTCGCTTCGCTCGGACAAAAATTAAAGTTTTTGATAAAATAAGGATAGTTCAAAAGCGTTTTTAAAATATATACTCGAATTTTTTGATGAACTAATTGGTATTTTGATCAATTGGGATTGAGATTTTGAGATTTTTATATCTATATTTATCTAAAATATTCTCAATTAAAGATAAAAAAAAGGTCAAAATGGCTCTCCCAAAAAAAGCTAACCGAATTTCAAAAGCATTTTTGAGCTATCTTATAATCTATCCTTACCCTTGCAATTGCTATAAAAAACAGTTGATCAGGATTCATATGTTCTAAATTTGGTAGAATTTGATATTTTGGAAATTCTGGATTTTTTGGATCATTGTCTGATTCTTCTTTAACTCTGCGAAGAACTTCGGCCATCAAATCAAGAGCTGTTGGATATGCTAGGGCCATTAGCCTCGATTTTGGGGAATATGGATTAAGCTAAAATTGAAAATTTTCTTATTTATTAATACTTTGAAATTTTAGTTAAATTTTGAGAAATTTCTTGAGAATTTTTTTTGATATTCGCACTTACTCTAAGTTCTGGCAAATCTTTAGTTCTCAAAAAACTCATAGTTTCAAAGAGACATTCCCATCGAGGAAGCAATTCGACTTCCATTAATTTTTGATTTTGAACAAAATTACAAGGTTCTTCCCTCAATCGATCTTTACCATTTCTGATCATTACTAGCAATTCATCAATTAGAAATAGGTATTAGATTAAAAAAATCTTAATCTTTAGAATTACAATCTTGGTGCATATGATACATCAAATGATAGGCTACAACATAAAAGCCAAATCCAGCATAGTTTAAAATGCTAAAAAATTAAAATTTGATTCAAAAGAAATTTAAAAATTGGTTAGTTGTTTTACGGTAAGTCATTCCCCATATAGGGTTCCTGCATAGCACCAAAAGGTATATCTAACAATAAAGTATTATGTCAATATAGGTAAATACCTTATCTATAACACACTTAAATAAAATAAAATAATCATACTCAAAAGTCTGACATTTTTCTCTTGATCAGCAATAGAACCATAAGTTATAATATGGATCGAATAAGTACCTCTTGGCCTAAATTCAAAATTAATCAAATTTTAACATAAAGAATAAGGGTACTTACCATACTTATATAAATTACCAAGCTACAGATATTAGTGTTTAATTTTGAGAAATTTTAGCAAATTCAATCGATTTACCAAAATTGAAATGGATGGATTTTTTGTAATTTTTTCAGAGCATTTCGAGTCTTTATTGACCTCGCCTTGATCACGTTGTAAAAATGATATTCATTGTTGAGAAATAGCTGTTTATAAAGGAAAAAATTTGAGTTTAAACTATCAGATTTTTATCTCTATTCAAAGGTATTATGTACAGAATATAAAGTTATTTACCCCATCATAGTAAATGGACATATAAGACACAATCTCTTTATCATAGGACTGGGTAATTTTAAGAGTTGTCAAAGTGTCTCTTATAGACTCCATAACACCAATAGGCACATGACTCGAGAGGTCAATTAAAGTCTCTGTAATCTTATTCAATATTTTGACCATCTAATTTAGAAAAAAAATTAATCATACTACAAGTATGTACCTATATGTCACATTTTAAAAATACCCTACTTACATTAGCTTGTAATTTGTCAACATCTTTAATTTCTTGAGCATATCGACCAGCAGCAAGGACATGAAGATCATTAAACGCAGATCGAAAGCATTTTTCCGTATTTCTGAAACAGAAATTCAGGTTTTTTACATTTGACTAATTGTATTGTAAGTACATAGTAAATATAAGATTAAAAACGTACCCTTCACCAACACCTCGATAATAAAAACTCATTAATTCCGACAGTTCATCAGTTAGATCGAAAGCAAATAACTTGACCAGAGACCATTGCAAATACCTGACTAAAAATATTCCAAAATTAGTTAAAGTCGAACTATTTTTCGAAAGATTGGAGCTCTTTTATAGATTCATTTCACGATTAGACTTCAAAATTTAAATTGTCAAAATTAAATTTTTGAAAAAAATCCAAAAATTTTTTGCAGAAATTTTTAGTCCTTATCAATCAAACCGCAAACCTGGGTAAAATTTTTAAATTACAGGGATTCGTAGGATACTTACAAATTATGTAGAAAGGTGTTTCCTTCAAGAAATACTCCATAAAAAGTGAATAGTATCTATCTTCACGATTTAGGAATGAGTTGAAATAATTGAAGAAAAAAGTGGCTTTCTCAGGCTTTGAAATGTCTAGTAGTTCCATTACATAATATTCCCATTCAAAAGTACCTTTCTGCAAAAATAATCAAAATTTTTGATTCTGCCAGAATCTTACTATGAACTTGAACTTACAACTGAAATGAAATTTTTATGAAGTTTTTTTGGGACTGGAATTTGTTGCTGCATTTGATGCGGAAATCCAAAAAGACTTTTCGTTTTTGCACCTTTGGACTGAATGTGTGATAATTCAGCTTCAAATCTCATCACAAGATATGCAATCGTATCAATTTCTTCCTCATCTTCGATGAAAAGAGCCCCTTTCATCATTTTAAAAGATCTTTTTATAATTTCATAGTAGCCGGATGCATTTACTGTGAGTAATTCAGGTTCTATTTGTACTACACTCATCTAGAGTTTGAAAAATTTGTCAAAATTTGAGATAGTATATGGGAATTCTTAGGATTTTACCGACGACTGGTCCAAATTATAAATGCTACTAGAGACTAGATAGAATTAGCCCAAATTATAAATTTTTGATTCTATTTCACACTTTTCTTATTAATATTTTTGCAGCTTTTGACATAGAAAAAAATAATCCAAAAATCGTAAAATATCAGTACCTATTCTGTACGTATTAGAAAATTTTAAAGGTTCTGCTTTTATGAAGGTTCTTTTATGTTATTTCTATCTATGTCAAAAGATTCTAATTATTAATAAAACTGTGAAATATAATTCAAAATCTACCTATATTTTGGGCTAATTCTACTAGAATTTATAATTAAGACCAATCGTTATACTTGTATACAATCACTTACGACAATCATATTATCCTGGATATTGACGAGATCGAAAAAGAACAATTTGTTGGTCATACGAAATATCCTGACAATGAGGCTTGCAAGGTTGTACTCGATTGAGCCCATTTGAGGTAGGTAAAGTAGACCAAGTTGAGATAAAAGTGATGCGAATGGTCGAAATCCTTGATCATTTCGAATGCCTAAAATTAATGATCATTAAATTTTAATATAGCAAATTATAATGGGTTTATCTGAATCAACAAATCTAAATCGATCTTTTTTGAACTGAAACTTGGAAGTTTTCTGCTCTAAAAAGCGAGAATTTTGAAAAAATTTAAACTTACTTTTGTGCATACATCCTTGATAGTAGAGTAGAAATTGATTAGTTGGGAAATCTGGAACTCTTTTCAAGATCCTGCCTAAAAAGTACCAAAATATTTTCATTTTTTGTCGAATTTTTTGAAGTAGGTACTCAAAGTACCCTACTCATAGACTATTTGACTTACCAAGAACTTGATTACCATCATAAGTGAACGGTAGACCGTCTTTAAAAGTAGGTAAAAAAAATTGAAAATTTTAGAGAAATTGTTCAAAAATGAATTTTTTTTTGTAAATTGTTCTAAAATACCAAAATTATTTACCTTTAAAAGTATGATTTTTACTTTTGACTGGATGTGAGTGAACAAATTTCTCACAAGCATAAGCATGGAAATCATCACAAGGGTCATATGAGGGCTCAATTGCTTCCAGAATAAATCTACCTACAGATGCAAATAGGAGAAAATTTTTTAAATGTTTGAAATTTTGGTCATATTTATGCGAGATTTCTTACTCATTTCTAAACAATTTGGTGTAAGACAAGAATAAGGATGTTCATACTTGTCAGGGGTTGCTAAAAAAATTGTAAAAAATTATGTGATTGCGTATTTTGATTGAAAAATTAAAGGTGTTTATTGGCCAAAATTTTTGAAATTAGTTACTTTTATTAAACTTGGCTCTAGGTAAACTTGAAATTTCCATTTTTTCAATTTTTTTCAAAATTTTACCCATAAAACCCTTATAAAAACCGGCCAAATTATAAGAAAACTTACAAAATAAATATAAAAATCCGATAATGTGTATGAGTAAAATGAGTGATAAAATAAACATTAAAATGTAAATGCTCCTTCTCATCGCCGCTGCACTTTGTAACTTGCTAAAATTTACAAATAAATATGATTAGATTGATTGTAGATCTTGAAAACCCAATCCAAATCTAATAATCATCGATCTGCTAAATTTCACCTGCTAACAATATTAAGCAAAATTAACTTTAGATTTTTGCCTCCTAATAAGATATCTACTCTATTTATAATAAGAATAAGATACCCTGTGTATAAATAATAATGTTCAGGGCCAAAAATGTCGATTTCATATAATTTTTGTCCCTTTATTCAAATGAAAGTCTAGGTACTTATTTAGGTTTCAGTAATTAAAAGGTCTAAAAAAGCAAATTAGCAGGTGAAAGTGAGCAGGTGAGTACTTTCCTAAATTAGCAGGTCACTTTCCTTTGATTCATTGTAGGTTTTTTTTGTAATTATAATTTTTATAACTTAATTTTGTAATTGTAATTTAGTGTATTTTAAGGTACGATATGTTATTTATTACTCTTTTTCTCTATCTTCAATCTCCTTTTTCCTTTGCTGACTCTTGAAATCCTTTTCATCGACATTATCATTGATAAGTCCTTTACCGAGATCTTCAAACTCATCTTCCGATACAAGTGCATCCTGTGACATTTTAGCAATATAAATCACAAATTTTTTTTATAAAAAAAGCTTTATAACTGAAGCAAAAATAGAATTTGCAAGCTCAAAAAATGCTATAAAATCGTTTCTAAAGTTAATTACTTTGTAAAAAGCTGATTTTGAACTTGCCAAGTGATGATTTCAATCAAATCTCGTGACCATCAATAAAAGGCCTTTTAGGTCATTCAAAACTATTTATTGGATGATTCATTTTCTAATTGATTAGAAAAAATAACAATTAGACCATTCAGCTAAGCTCTTCAAAGAATTAATTTAAATACCTACCTATCTTTAAGTACCTATACTGTACTGTGATCTGAACCTAGAGATATCAATAAAATAAATGATAATGATAAGATTATTGTGTCTGTATTTTGAAAATTTAGCCTACTTATCCGAAATAGTAATATCTATAAATCAGAAAATGTCTGTTTATTCGACAGACAGACGGAAATGACGGGCATTATAGCCCTTTCCATGTGGGTCTATCTTTTCAGTTTACAGACCATTAAAGGTCATATTTACTACTACTTTTTTAAAGTAAAATTTATTGATAATTATTGATTTTATAAATCTGGTAGTTGAGAGTTGAGATATGCGGATGTAGACAATATTCAAAAATATACAAATTGGCTTTGATTGAAAAGACCTATATGTGCGACTCAATTTAGCTCGCATTTGCCAAATGCACTAATTACTTTGAAACTCAAAGACTTGATAAATGTCTGTTTCTGCCCATATTTTTTATATTGTCGGTACTACTGACTTTTGATAGAACAATATTTAAATTGTAAAATTGATGGTCAATTTTTAAATATTCCGTCATGGCCATACGCGTAAATTTAGATTTGTTAAATCATCGGTAACTTTGAAAAAGTCTGAGCTCTAAACTTGAAAAACTTTGCTTCAACTGTACATAAAAATAAGATCAAATATCAAATTAGAAATGTAGGATAGAAATTTCTAGAATTTCTTGAAAATTTTAAAAAATTTTGGAAATTTTTTGAAATCAAAGTTGATTCAAGTCGTTAAAGCTAGAAACCATTTTTATACTCCGTATTTTTGACTCTGAAAGATTTTGATATTTTGTTAGGTTAGTAATTTTTGACATTAAGGATTTGGCATTTCGTGTCCCAACTTTTTAATAATTAGGGTAGACATAGATGAAGACAAATGTGCACTTTTCGAAGGTCAAAAAATTTTCCATATTCAAATTAAATTGCATTTTTTGAGAAATACTCGATCACTACAATTTCAGATTTTTAAGCGACAAGTTCAACTTTTTTTGTAAAACTTGTAGAAATTTTTGTGAAAAATGACAAAATTCGGTTATCTAATCGTATTCATATCAGTATTTGCATTCTATCAGATCAAGTTAATTTATCCTCAGGCTCTAAAGGGATATGGAGAAACTTGTGACTCGAGGGGTGGTGAGGTTTGCAATACTGCAAATATGCTTACCTGTGTCAATGGAATTTGCAACTGTCTTAATCCAAGTAAACCTATAGTAAACTCAAGTTGATTTTTTTCAATATTACCTTATTATTTGACTATTTAGATGATATGCTTTTTGATGAAATGACAAGCCAATGTCTCTCAACTGTCGGGTACAATTTCAGATTCAATTTTTTCAAAATTTTAGTAGGTACAAAATTTTGATTATTTTGATTTTGATCATTTTAGGTCACATTGTGGTGAAAGAATTCATTCGATTCAACAAATTGAGGTTAAAAACGGCATTAAAAAGAAAAGGCAAAAGCAAATCACAGTGAATACTTCTTGTGTAGGTAATAATCAATTTGCTAAATTTTTCTAAAAAGTAATTCAAAATATTAGAGAAAATGTTCGAAAATGGAATTTTTCTGTAAATTGTTCTATAATACCATACCAAAATGTCCCAAAATTAAGATTTTGCAATTTCAAAATTTTGTATGATATACTTGCTATGTATTTGGTACCCAAAATTTTGGACCAAATTAAGAAACCATACTATGTATACCACTCTATTGAATCATTCTAAGAAATGAATAATTTTTTGGCACATTCTGGATGTACTATAGGTATTTCAGTATTTGATATTTTTATAAAAAAATTAGAGGATGCTGTCTGTGTCGACGACACCTGTACTTGTATGGACAATTATTTCCCACAAGGTCAAATTTGTGTGAAAAAATTACAGCATGATGGCAAGTGTTCAACTTCTGATCAATGCTCGAGCTCTTTTTCCTACCCATTGATATGTCAAGATAATCGATGTCAATGTAACCCAGAAGTCCAGGTATACAATGGAACTCACTGTGTCAATCTGGTCGGGACAGATTGTAATTTAGCTACCACACAGAATGAATGCACAGCTAAAGCAGTCTGTAATCGACATGGAAAATGCGAATGTTCTGATGGAAAACCAACTTCGAAAAGGTTCAATCTCCTAAAAAATCAAATAATATAGATACAAAATGTAGGGTACCCTACTAAATATTTAAGCTTATAAAACTAATGGCCAATTTTTTTTAAATTCTAGAACTTGTTCTCTCGGATATGGAGCTAAATGCTTAAAAGATCAATGCGGTAACTAAATAACAAACAAAATCATAAAATCTTATATGATTATGATTATATAAACTAGAAAAAAAATATTTTCCAAAATTTGCTTTTAAAATTTTTAAATGATCAATAACCACTGATCAATACCAATACCAACCAATATGACTATCATGTAATATAATAAATTTGCCAAAAAATTGCTAATTATATCAATTTTGATGTTTTTTCCAGGTGATACTACTTTCGCGTGCATAAATGGACTTTGTTCTTGTAAGAATCCATTGCATATGAAATATTTTGATAGCATTGGAGAATGTCGAGGTATAGTGAATGGACCATGTACTGATAACCCTGGATCTGGCAGAAACCGAAATTTTGTTTTAAAATGTGTCCCAAATGCAGAATGCCTTGATAAGAAATTTTATTCAGAATGCAAGTGTAGAGAACATTTCGTACAAACTGCTGATGGTAAAATTTAATTCAGAAATTTCAATTTTGTTGTTTTTTTTTTCAAAAAAATATAATGTAATATTTTAGGGCTTTGCGCACCAGGAATAGGTCAACAATGTACAAAAGATGAATGTGACCCGATTACACCTTTGTTTTGTAAAAATGGGAAATGTGATTGTCAAGGTCCATTTGCTCAAAATTAAGCAAAATGATCAAAATTATTTTTATAATTTTCTAATTATTTTTAGATGAGTTTACTGTGTGGGACGCACATGCTAAGAAATGTGTCGGCCTTGTCGGTTCTAGATGTCGACTTTCTGAAAAGGTTATATAATCATTATCCATTCAAACCGAACACAATTATTAAAATATTGTAATTTTTTTCTAAAGGATCAATGTGTCGAGTTCGCAAGTAATTTTTTCAAAATTTCAAAAAAACTACAATAATTGATTAATTTGTACTCTAATTTAATTATGCTCAAAATTAGGTTGTATACAAGTGAACCCGAAAGTGGCTGGATTATGTATCTGCGATAAATATGCAACGACAAATCATGAAAATAGAACATGTAGGTCTCCATATAAATTTTTCTGAAAAAAAAGTTATCTAACCCTTATGTCTATATGTGTGCTTATTAAGGTTTATATGCTGGATGCAAAGTGTGCTAATTTAATCCACATTATCGTACTACACTTTGTCTTTTGTATACGATTTAAAATACACAAATTACTTACACTTTACAAAGATTTATAGATAGAATAATATGAAATATTACATCTAATTAATTGTCATACAATTTTACATACATAAACACAAAATATTTGAATAAAACGCAAATGAATTACCTACCTATATTACCTAGTATATTAGTAATATTTGGTCGATCGATGATTTGATCTCTATGATCATTATCATAATCATATCTATGATCTAATAAAAATTTTTAACTTGTTTTGAATAATTTACAATCTTTATGAAGTTGATAAAGATCATTATCAGCAGTTATAGGTCTCGTAGTTTAGTTTATTAAATATATCATTTGTAAAGAGGAACACATGCATGACAGACACAAACTTTTATCTCAAATTAGATACATTAAAATATTTTTTTAGATAAGTAGCTTGGTGTATTATATATAGATCTACAAATTACTATTCAACTTTTTTCTTTGAGATTCCATATGCTTTTGAACTTTCTCAACTGTGCTCGAAAGTCTCTCAGTTTGCTCTGTGAGTAAACGAATTCTTAATTGATTTGCTCGAACTTGATCTTCCATTGTTGCTAGAATATCATTTTGATTTACAAATCCAGCTGAAAATGCAAAAATTCCATGCGATTAGATAGATTTAATTTTAATTTTATAAAAATAGTAAATCAGTGAAAGTCAGTGAAACAGAAATATCTGAATCTAAACAATACATAAAAAATTGTGCTTACTTTTAGGAGTATTAATGGGCCCATTCAAATCTGGGTAAATAGTCAAAAGTTCAAGTTGTTTTTTGAGTTTGTCAATTTGATCTTGATCATTATTTTCTAAAGATGACTGGATAAACGGATCAGAAGAAGATTCCTTAAAAATATAATTAAAGTTTGTAAAAAAAAATCACTTTTAGTTCGAAATACAAATTAGGTAAGTAGGTACTTTGAGGCTTTCAATGCGTTTTCTAAGCATCCTATTTTCCTCTCGAGTTTTCCCAAGTTCTGCAACTGATTCCTCAAGAATCGTGATTTTCGAATCTTTTAGTAAAAGTTCATCTGTATATTTGAGTATTTGTTCTTTCATTATTTCCTTATCCTTGGATTCTTGACCTAAATGTTCATTAATGGTTTTGAAATCTTCAAGTGTTTTCTCCTGATTCTCTTTTAACTCATGGTGAACTTTTTCAAGACTTTTTAGAGCTTCTTCGAGCTTACTTCGTTCTTCTGATTCTTTTCTTATATTTTCTGATTTATTCAAAAGTTCCGATTCTAAGTCACGGCATTTGGATTCGACCGAGTCTATTTAAGAAAAAAATGGGTAGCAAAATAGTCTAGAAATAGCATTACGGATTGAGAAATTGAATTCAGAATTCAAATTCCAAAAGTTGCTTTTTCCAAATTCCGCAATGCCATTTCTCATGGATTACGTAGACAAAAATCGTGGAATTTCGAGTATCTAACCTAAAATTGATCAAATTTTTTTCCCCAATATTTGGTTCTCTAAAATCTCTTGTTAGATTATAAAATGTACCTTTAATTTTAATCAATTCAGCTTTCCCTTTACTCTCAACAGCCAATTCTTGTCCAAGTTGAAAGAGTCTTTTATCCAAAGTATCAACAATCATAGTATGATCCCTTTTTTGAATATTTAAAGAATGTTGTAATGTTTTGAACTCATCTTGAAGGCTCACATTTTTCTTAAGCGTTTCTGTCATTCTCTTCACTATCAAATTTGTATCTAATTGCTAAAAAAACATAACTAAAACTCAAAATTTCAATTTTTTTTCAATTTTTTTTACCAAAGCTTCACACCATCGAGTTGCTAGAAAAATTGGATTATATAAAAAATAACTTGACCAACTTACTTTTACAAGTTTAGAAAAAATACCTGCACTCCACCTGAATCAAGTTCAATTTTTTATGTAGTAATCAAAGCTTTACTAATCTATTAATAATCAAGTTCATTATTCATAATTATTCATACTGTGTGCACCAAAACATGTTATTCCTTAATTGTTCCCTTTAAAAAATAAAATGTTATTGATATCTGGTTTCTAAAACAGGTAGGTAATTCAATTTACTTGGCAGTTTTAATTCCAGATTCCTCTTAAAAAATCAATCAAAAAAGATATAATAAAATTTATTAAGCACAATTAATTCCAAATTTACACCTTTCGTTATAGCCACAAGACAGTATTCAATCGTTTCCCCGATAGTTTTCAAAATATTTTGAGTAGCAACACATGAAGCACATGCTGAAAGAGATTTTTCATCAGTTTGTGCTCCAATATGAACTGCCTCAATTTCCCTTTTCTTCTATAAAATACAAAATTTGAGAAGATTTTGCACATTTGAAGCTCAAATTTTGAGCTGGATTTACCTTAGCCTTTGATGATCCTGATTGTATTGAAGTTCTTGATGATTTTTTGGTACATTTATCCTAAAATACATACAAATGATTACCAGGAAAAAATGGGTGATTAATTGACAGGCTACCAGATGAATTTGAAGAGCTGAATCGACTACAGAAAGTCTCGAATAAAATTGTTTCATCAAAAATCCAAGATTTGATCCACGAACTGATTCGTTCGCCTGAAATGGATTGATAATTGGTAAGCCGGTGAATCCTTCAAAAAATTATATTATTAAAATGAAATATTTATGCAAAATCATTATGACTTATTTTACCAAATCCTTGACCAACTCCAATACTTTCTTCAAGCTCAAGTTCATCAATTTCTCCATCACTAGGACCATCACCTTTAGCATTAATAGTCTGGATACTATTATTTAATTTCGATCTCGATTTTTGACCTAATTTTACACCACTATCCTTAGACTTTTGTTGAAGTTGAGAAACTGGGAGTGTATTTGATATGATTTTGACGAATTTAGCAGACGCCAAAAAAGCATAGTAGAGTCGGTCAATGAGTAGTTCCAGAAGGTGTTGGTAATGTTCCTCAGGGTTAAGTGACACTTGTGATCGATAATTATCGAGTACCTCTAAAGTGTCGATGGTGTCCAGACTTTTATGTGGGAATTTCCACGAAGGTGGTAATTTCACAACACCAAAACCGCCAAATCTCTGGACAAATTCTCGAACTGCTGAGTCGACTGAAATTATTGGAAAAATTTGTAAAAAATGTCAAAACGATTAACTCAAACCCTAAAGTACTCTACTATCCTATACTACTAAAATTATATATGTATTTACAATTTTTGGAATACCTTCTTTAATATTTTGCTCGAGACATCGAACTCCAGTTGAAATTGGCAAAGGCGGCTTGACCACAACTTTTGATAATTTCGGTATTAATGACATACTGGCACTGCTATTTGAGATTTTTATAATCAAAATGTTACGCAAAGAATCTCAACTTTGAACTTGTAACATTCGTATAACATGATATTCATTGAATATTTTATTAGAAATCTTATTTCTAAGGTTTATTATATTTAAAAATTAAGTCTTGCCCCTATAAAGACCTTTTATTTCTTTTATTTCAATTTCAAGGTGCTCAGCACACCGCATAGACGCCAAGATGCTCATAAGTACCCAAGCCCAAGATACTTTAAAGTAGGGCAACTATTAAAGTCAATTTTTATATAGAAATTTTCAGAGCTATAATGACAACGACTGTTAGTATTTCTTATTCTATTCTAATTCTATCCTACACTTTTTGTAAATAATATTCAACTTATTAAGTTCAATTTAAAGTTTTACAAAAAGCAAGCAAAAAACAAACTAAACTTTTTTCATTTTTTAAAAAATATTAAATTTTCTAAACACAAACACAAACTCTAAAATATATATCTATAAAACATGTTCCTATTCCTAATTCTAATTACTAATTACCAAACTTTCTTGATCACATAAATCTTAAAATACTTACCTATATTCTACAATATACGCTCATAATTAGGTATGTAGTAGTTATTAATTTACAGCAAGTAATTAGTTTTAGGGTTAGTTTTCAATGGATGCGATTTAGTAGCTAAATTACAATCATAGCTATAGTAGAGTAGGTAGTATGCATGTATTACAATACAATACAAAACAAAGTTTAAATTACAATTTTTAGATAAAGTAAAAGCATTTCCATTTCCAATTAAATAAATAATTTTCAAAATTTTCAATGTAAAGAAATGATCTGTCCTGTTCATTTAAATTTAAAAAGTAGGGTTAGGGTAAGTACTATTAAGTATTAAGTACTAATTAAGTACTAATAAGATTAAGAGAAAGATTTTGATTTGATTTATTTTGATAAAAAGACAAAAGATAGCAAGCTCAAGTTGACCAAAGTTTGGACAATCTCAAATTTACCCCAGTATCTACTTTGTATAATAAAATGTAATTCTCTAAAAATGGACCAGTTTGCGTAGAAAATTCATTTTTATATTTATTATAAAAATAAAAATAAAAAGAAAAAAAAAATTTTACAAATTTTTTGATTTTGATTTGCAAAACAAAATATTTATTTAATGAAATTTTGATGAAACAGTTAAATTAGGTAATTGTGATTTTGAAAAAGGTCAGCATGAAATCTTTGCTTTTGAGAAATGTACGATGTGTTTTTGATACAAATTCGGTAAGTAACTTATTTTTTTAATTTCAATTTTCAATCAATTAAAATTAAGCTTCATCAGCCTCAGATCAGATCCAGCTCTTTGAAAAACCATATTTCGGCCGTCGGCCTAGACCTTTGCATCCTTTTCCTGTAAGAGTATATTAACTTAAAGCTCAGCAGGATCTGGTTTTTCAGAGCTGATTTACCATAACATAAGTAAAAGAATTTCAAAACAGCAAAATACAAAATAAAGATAATGTGATGTGTAAGCAGTAATCTAGCTAAGCTAAAAGTGTCCAGTGCTAGTGCTAGTACTCAGGATCAGTTCTGATTCTGAAATACGCTATTTTGGCCTTAAATTCACCAGTAAGTACGTTTTACGTCTTGATCAGGTTTTTCAGTGCTGGATTAAACCAAAGGACTTGTAGGTTAGGTATTTGCATATAGATGCATATGCATAAAATAAAAATAAACTTTTTGCTGATTGTATTTTTATTTTTATTTTGCAGATCCAAAGGTCAGCCTGCCTATCACATATGAATATCATAAGGTCAAAGAAAAAAATTGCAGTCCCTTACCCAGAACTTGACGACTATTATAAATTTCAAGCCTCTCAACCTCAAAAGGGAAAGATGTATGATAAAAAACCTTTTAAATTTTTTTGTGAAAAAGATAAAGATTATTATTGGTGTACTTGTGGGCATTCACATTGTCAGGTAAGGTACTTTACTTAAATACCTAGATACATTTCTAATCTTAAATCAGTTCTTTAACTTTACACACACCAGTAAATTATGTCATTTCTTCGTTTTTTACTAGCCTTTCTGCGATGAAATGTGCAAAGATGAAAAGATCAAGATTGAGTTAAAAAGTATGAGGTTTCGTGTTAAAGAGAGTCAAGATTATTGGTTTTGTAATTGTAAGCAAACGGATAGTCGACCTTTTTGCGATGGTATGACCTTGTCAATTTTATTTTATTTATCATTTTGATTTTGATTTTGAATTTTGATCTACCAAAACAAAATATATCTAACTCTAATCCTAAGTACCCTATAGATTATAAAAATCCTAGTATAAAAGTACTAGTACTTTTTTATAGTTTGTGGTAGTATTTTTGTCAATAGTCATGAGTTGAGTCATGTCATGTATTCCTATTTTTTGAAACTCTGTCAAGTTATTAATTAACTATGTATAATTCCTAACAGATTGAAGTATAATTTTTTAAATATTTCTTTTATTTCTAGGTACACATAGACGTCAGGATATCCAAGATGCTTTTAAAATAACTTAAAAATCAATTTTTATATAGAAATTTTCAGGTATGACTGTTAGTTTTCTTTACCTTACACTTTTTGTAAATAATAATAATTATATATTAGAGCATTTTAAGTAGTAAAATAAATGTAAAAGTCGAGTCAAATCAAATCAAATAATTTGCACCTTAAATTCAATTTATTGAGTTCAATTTAAAGTTTTACAAAGCAAAGTTTAATAACAAAAAACAAACTGACTTTTTTTCATTAAATTTTAAACATCAAAACATAAACTCTAAAATATATATAATATAGGTGTAATATAGGTATCTAATTAACTTTTTCTTAACACTTGATCTACTTAACTATATAAATCTTAAAATACCTAGGTATATGCTTACGTTCATAATTAATTAGGTAGGTAGTAGCTTTTACCTAAATTTTACAGTTAGGTAATTAGTAATTACCTAAATTACAAGTATATTACTACCTAGTAGGCATGTAATATAATAATATGCATGTATTACAAAGTCTGCTCTAATTTACAATTTTAGATAAAGTAAAAGCATTTCCTTTTAGCTCATTCATTAGGTAATACATTTAACACTTGAAACTTTTCTAATTAATTAATTTTCAAAATTTTCAAAGAACTGTACTACACTACATACTATTAGATTTAAGAGTAAAATTAGAATAAGAATTAGAATTAGAATTAAAAATTGAAATTGAATTAGTTAAATATAGGTAAAAAGTAAGATTACATATTAGATTTTGAGTTTTTGTTACATTTTAAGTAAAATGAAATACATAGTAGATATTTTAAATTCAAAAATACAAATTATCCATTATTTTAAATATGACTTAAATATTGATAATGATCATGGTCATAAATTTTACTATAATAGGTGTGTGTGTATACCTTTTTGTAGTAATAAGTCTAATCACAACGAGACATGATCATTATTAGCCTAAAAACTAGGTACCTATAGAATAAAATTTGCATACAATACAATATCTATATCACGTCTTTTTAAAAATCAAAATAATTAATGATAAATGATACCTAAAATGATATACACACATGTCATTTAGGAGATAGTATTTATCAAATCGGCAACTTATTACATCATGAAAAAACTTTAAAAAACCACCCATATATTATGATGTAA
>JAQIXA010000237.1:0-53313 GCA_034699045.1 Nanhermannia cf. coronata Gr-Ori-00579 | reverse complement strand
ATATCTGTTCTGTGTATGTAATGCAAACTTCGATTATAAATGAAGTCAGAAATAAATTTAAATTATTGTCCCCCCCTGGACTATATGTCCAAAATCCTCCTTATAGTATCGAAATTATGACTATCTTGAAGAAACTTTGATGATCAAACTTTTTGATACAAATCTAGGTTTTATTCATACAATAAGTATACAAAATATACATAAGATCACTCAATGTCAGTCTAACCAAACTAAACTGCAGAACGTCTATCAAGTTTTAGTTCTGTTCTCCATTTAATTGTGAAGTTCTTCGATCGCAAAATAAAATACATAAAATAAAATATCTTGAGTATATCTGTGTGCTCTTAACTTTAACCACAGCCCAAGCCTTGAGCTGTACAATTTTACAATTGCTTGAAATTTTTTCAAACACTTTTTAAGACTTGAATGTATTCAATTCCCACAGTTTGTTCACCAGAGTAATTTTGCCATTTTTCTTCATATTATTAGTACTGCTCATATCAGTAGTAGTAAACAGAGATCTGCATAAAATGCATTTGTTTATCTCACTGTACGAGTATACTGTATACAAGTAAGTATAGAGGATATTGAAATTAAGGGTAATAGTTATTCGTGAGGTTTTTAGTGTTATTCTTCAATAAACTTTATTGTTATGTCAGGTATTTCTATCAGCCAGCATCAGTATGATATGAATTTGTATTTTAGATTTTGGAGGTGGAAAATATCTCGAAAGACTTAAGGCACAAAAACAAAGCAAAACAAAACAAAATGAAATTAAGAACTACATACAAAGGGTTGATTACTTGACTTTATCCATTCAAATCCAAATCCAAATGCATTATGATTATTACCAAGAAATAATGTTATCTTTATCTTATGACCAACACGTAATTCTTAAGACTTAATACTTGAGTTTTAAGTCTTAAGATTGTGATAAGTTCTGTACTAAAGCAACCTGTTTTTGTTTCTACTACTAGTCCAGTAGTAGTAGTTAATCTGAGGATATTAAGAGCACAAAATGTCCAATTGTACAAAGCAAACTGAAGCTCAAATGAAATAAAATAAATTTTGAGAGAAAAAACACAGAAATATAAGTCTATTAAGGATAAGTAGGGACAAATGTACTAGTGTAGAAGATTGTGTTGAAATTAGTAGCTGGAATATGATCTGCCTAAAGAATTGAACTTGAGGCAAAATTATAAGAAATTTTTTTATAAAAATTCAGGAAAGCTGGGCATTCAATCAAAAAAAAATCTATCAAGTTTAGAAGAAAAATCTTTTAATTTACACAATTTGGTCAGAATTACAAAAAATAGACTTTTCCAGATTCAAGTTTTTCAAAAATTTCTAAAATTTCCTATTTATTTCTGGATTTGCCATTTCATTCAGATGCCAAACCAAACCATACTACGGAGTATTTAAAATGCACTCAAAAGAGTTCAAAAAATGAAGAATTGTGTAGATTATGTAGAGATTCATTATCAACTATAAACTACAATAGGGCAAATGTTAAAAATCTAAATTTAGGAAATTGAGACTTTTGTTGAGGTTATAAGATTGCAATATTCTTATGAAAAGCTGAATTTTTGAAAAAAATGTCAGTTTTAAGCTGTAATTTTACTCAATTTGATGTCAAGCTTATGAGACAAATTCACCTCTATAAGGATCTGTATCAGTATCAGTAATAGAGAAAATATAGAGCATTATAGAGAAACCAAGCTTTTGATAATTTATTTAATTTAAAACTTGATCTAGATATTCTAGATTCAATTACAGTTATCGAATATATCTATACAGATGCTTAATTTAAAATTTAAAAATTTGCAATTTGATAAGTTGAAATTCGATTGAGTAGATTGTTTCTGAAGGGTTTCTGAAGAAACTTCACATCTTATAAAACCGCGTACTCGCAGATACTTAATGTCAAGTAATTTCCTCCTTTAGAATACTTAATGTAACCAGTTTCTGCATTTTCAAAAAATTTCAAACTCGAACTTATCACCGAGTTTGAGTCTATGAGATATTCGAGACTTGAATGAAAAAAAGCCCTGTAGCTTTTAAAATGCATATAGCATACCTTAGTACAAGAGTACATACAAGTACCTACGTGTTACACCAAGAATTGGCCAGTTTATAGTAATATTATGTATACAGAGTACAGGTAGTATGCAGGTGTAATACATAGGTATTCAGTATTTGGTAAATAGTTGGTAAATTTGATCGAGATTTCGAGATTTATGGATAAATGGTCTTTAATGAAGTAAAAGTTTGAGCTTTGAGTGTTTAGAATAACTAGTTATGGTACATATAAGGGCCTATTAGTTAGGCAGGCAATTTAACCATTACATATAGTAGTAGTAGTACCTTACAATACACTAGGTACATGGCAAAATCACAGATTTAAATTATTGTTATTTTATTTACCTGTTCTTTTTCTTTCTTTCAGAGAGTCAATTATTTGGAATTGTGACTACTTCAAAACCTCAATCGATCCAACTAGTATACATGAAGTTAAAGTGTTCTCAAATCTGAAAAATTTCAAGATTTCAAACAACTTGGACTATTAGCTGGATTTTTCTCTCTAATACTAAAACTACCAGCAGTATCTTCATTTCCATTCATTGCCTAGTTTGGTTTGACTGGCTGGGCTGACAGCCAGCTTAAAAGATAAACAGGTTGTTAACTACAGCTAAACTAAGGCCAATAATAAGACTTAGGGACTTACTGTCACTTATCTTTAGTTTAAATTCAAAGAAAAAAAGGAATCATCATTAGCTGAGGAAAAACTGTATTTTGGGCTTGGTCGATTAGTCGATTAAAAATTTGAAGAAAATCATGAGCCCGCCGACAGGAACCAATGTCCATTGGATCCCAATGGACACGGAGAGTATCAAAAGTCGATACAGTGAAATGAGTAGTAATAATACACAAGCAGTACAAGGGAATAATATGAGGTCTCGAAGCAATAATATCTCGATTTTAAATACATCAAATACGACTATTAATACAAATACGAATACAAGTAATATGATGAACAATAGTAATATTGGTGGTAGACAAGGTGTAGGCGGTGGTAATGGACTTGGACTAAACAGTGGCTCTGAACTCTCCATAAACTTATCGCTGCCGAACCGGCATCATCAACATCGAAATCACAATTCCCACAATAATACTGGAAGGTAAGCAAAAATTATCTCACAAGTAAACACTCACACCACACCATCACATCAAATCATCAAATTATCTATCTTAAAAATCTTAATTTTAAAGCTTTTTTTAAATTTTTGCTCAAAAATTTATGCCATAAGAGTAATTTAGTAGGGAATTTTGATCAAAAATCAATATACGAGTAATCAGATTATGATAATTTGCTGTTTACAATTTTTAGAAATAAATAATATTTGTAATGTGAAAGTATTTTGCAAGTACCCTACCTATACCTACCTATTGGGTAGGTGTAGATACTTGTATTTGTTGGAATTTTGGATTTTTCGAGATTTTTGGAAAATTTTGAGGATTTTTTATATAAGAATTTGATAAATTTTTTGCATCCCTTTACTTGTACTGGTTGAGTTTAGTTGTAAAATAAATTTTTCTCATTAAAAACCTCCTTTACTAGTAGTAGTAGCACTATATAGTAGTATAGCATACCCTACTGTATCTTAAATCTCCTCCATCAACACACCAGCAGCCATAGTATATTAAAGATTATAATGAACTTTTCAAAACCACCTTAAAACTTAACTTATGTATTCCTTATGTAATTTCTTCCCTAACCAACGAAATACAGGACAGGATACTTTAAAGCATTTACTACTTATTTTACTATTTAATACACGAAAACCCCTACCAAAAACTAGCTTTATTCTTTTCCTTTGAGTTTTTTGAGATATCATGATTCTCAAATCACTTGCTCCTGAACAGTCTCGTCTCAAGCATCACAAGTTCGAGTAAATAACTTTTTTTTACTCATCAGCTATCCCATACTGAGTTCCATTATAAGCCAAAAACCATAAGATATTTGATTTGGAATTTAAAAAATTGCAATTGCACAAAAAGCTATTGGTTTTACCTGAGGACAGGATTCTTTCAAAAATTCAAAAATTTAGTTTTTACTTGTATTATTTACTCTTTGAAAAGTTGTGGTTTTTATAATAAGTAAAATGATCTTCAAATTCCAGCATAAACTTCATTGAGACTAAAGTATAACTTCACTGTAAGTGAAGTTGTGATCGTGACGTGACGGTGAAGTTGTCATTCTTCGTTTTTGACATACCTTTTGTCTATCTTGTGAAACTTTTCTACAATCTATCTATCCATATAAATACACAGTTGTACTTGTCCCTGTAGTGTAACTCGTGTTTTCCGACTTTAAAAATGATATTTAGGATTTGAGATTTTTTTTCTATTTCAAAGATTATTATCTTATTGAATGGGATAAATTTATTTAACCGAAGTGAAGAATGGTGAGTACATTTTTGAATTGAGAAGAACATGCGTTTCGCTTGTTTCATAATTTTTAAATTTTTAAACCACCAGCATTGGCATTTATTACTACATAGTACCTAGTATAGATATTTTATGAAATACAGATATCCAGATGGGAAATAATATTTCATTTCTTGTATTTTGACTGGTATTTCTCCCAAACTTTCCTAGATAATTGTACTTAATTATGTGTATTATTCTGACTGTCTGTCCATGTCCAATTGCATGTGATTGTACTTATTCTGTAGTATAAGTGCACTTGAACTTGAAATTTCAAATACTTGAAATCAAGTGAAAATGACCTTTTTGATCTAGGATATACTTTGTACTCGTAGTATAAAGTATCCTACTCAGAACCAGAACAATATCAGTTTTTGACCCATTATTATTAGAGATAATATCACTTCGTTTGTACGAAAAGTACAAAGCTATTACAATTATTTTTAAGCAATTTTATTTATGCGGTTTATTTCCAATTTGGATTTCATGTTAAACCTACCTAACCTAACCTATGTGTAAAGTACAATAGATATCTGAATCTGATATTCGTGCTAGCAAACAATTTTGAAAAATTTGAGCATTTCTTGAGAACAAAGTTTCTATAATTTGTTTTCCATAAGTATCCCAAATTTTCGGTCGTTTGTTCAAATTTCATTCAAAATCGAAGGATTTTCAAATTCTAGTTAATTTTCAGTTGTTTCAAATGTTAACTTAAACCTAGCTTATCTACTTTATGTACATACAGTAGGTATGAAAACCTATCTACCTTATTTATAATTTTGTAAGGATTTCCTATTTCAGATTCGATTCGAACCTGTATTTCCAATAAATACCTGATCAAAATCTATTAGAATCAAAATCCACAAAAAAGAGTTAAAATTAGGCACCCTACTTATTACTGATAGATACACTATTAAGAGGTTAAGTTACTATTGATTTTGCTGATTTTGCTGATTTTGCTAATTGTGTAAGATTAGGTTATATTGAGGTTATATTTATGGATTTTAGTACATACATTATGGATTCTGATATGCTGTACTGATAGATAGAATCTGTATTTTTTTTTTCAAAATTAGACAATCTTGAATTTGATTGAATGTCTAGATCTTTTTTTTTGCCAAAATATCGAAACTTTGCACCATCAATTTGGCTATTGTTTCAAGAAATTCTTTAGTAAAAAATTAATGAGGATTATTAAGAAAAGCCCACACTAGTACTAGTATTGCAATTTATTATCAATATTTAAGTACATACTACAGTAAAAAGCAATATAATAAGCAAGATTAAGTATGTGTGAAAGGTTAAAATTGAAGATTTTAAGATCCAGCATCAATCACTTGTAAATTACCTATAAAAAACAATCATCTAAAAAAAACTGTATAAAAGGTGGTCTTTAAAAAAGACTCAAAAAGGTGCTAATGACATTTACTATCTAACTACTATTTATGTACACTATTGTATCTATCAGTAGAATGATCTGAATATTTCTTAAATAAAATTTTACCCTTTACTTGCTTATGTAAATAGAAGTACGGATAGTGTCTTAATTTGGCTCAACTCAAGTGTTATAAAAAATGTATTTACATAGTGTACTCTGTATAACGTATCTACTTGTCCATGTATTATGTATGCAAATGTCCATTTATGGATTTGTGATTTTTTTTAAGTGTTTCTGCGTGGCTGTATATTATGCTATTGGCGTCAATTTTTCTCTTCATGCTCTCATTCTTTATTCAATTTTTTTACACTTTAACTTACCACCTATTATTACAACCACTTATTACAATAATGGCTCTAGTATTAAGTCATTTTTGCCCACAAATAAAGCCTACCTTACATTATGCATTATATGCTAAACAGCAATAGGCAATAACAGTTAAATATGTTTAAAAAATGTTAAATATGTATGTAAAGCATGAGCAAATACAAATATTGAAATATTTGATTTATACCTCGAGACTTATATGGTCGTGTGATGAATAGTTTGAATAATAGTTTGATTTTTTTTCTTGTTGCTCTGATTTAGATCTGGAAGATCATCGAGGACGCAACAGCGTGAAGAACCACTGCTGGAAAATACACCTGAACACCATCAGTAAGTAACTACCTACATAACTTTGTTAAATTGATAAAAGTACCTATACATTCATTATACATACTTAAGTATATGGGATTTATTTGGAATTTTTTTTCTTTTTAGGTACAAAAATGGACTAGATTTGGACATGATGGAGCACTCGACGATCTCACCTGAGAACCGTGGTCGTCGAGACGAACTCATCGAAGTACAAATCCTTCCCAATCAACAGGTATGGTTTTTTACCACTTGAAAAATCCAAAAGTACTTCTTGGTCTAAAATCTAAATCAGGATGTGATTCTTAAAACAAGCAAAAACTAACCAAAAAATACAAAAAAAGCTCAAAAAAGCTCAAAAAAATCTCAATTTATAATTTTATCCGATTCGGATTTTTGTTTTTGAAAAGTTTGTAAATTCACTTGTGATTTGAGTATCTTTACCCATCTTTGACTAGATTTTTTGACAATTTCTAAATCTCTAGGTCTACATACAGACTATGTACTAAGGATAAGTACCTATGTATTTTTAAGATGTATACTGTAGGGGATGTATTTTTGAAATTTTTCTCTTAAAAAAGAGCTTTATACTCGTATTATACGGATTGTACAAAATACAAAATGTTTCATATTCATAGATCAAAAATCTAACTATCTATATTTTGTTTTAATAATGCCAACAAGAAATTTGAGTTCTAAAATATTATTAAATCTTTACTTCAGATTTCAGATTTACCACCAGAACTATTAATAGGAATTTAAAATTTTCTACTTTTAATATTATGGTACCAACCAAGTGTTTGCTTATAAAAAGTTAAAATCATTTGCCCGTACCAGTTTTTAACATAAATATAAAGATAGGACCTACGAGTGTCTTTTATTTATAAGACATGACCATTGTGATTGTGCACTTACTACCACTGATACTTATTCTTAAAATAATAAAAACGAGACAAAAATGCTCAATTCATTTGTTTTGATTTGTAAAAAACGACCACATCCGCTTTTTTTCAAGATTAACTTCGCATTATGTGGCTCTGAAATGTGTGCAACTGGCATTACTTACAGTAGTATATAGGTACTTTACTATAGGTAGTAGTATATAGGTACTTTACTATAGGTAGTAGTATTTGATCAATATGGTGAGATATCGTGGTATTTTTGGTATGGAAGGTTGATTTTGATCAAAAAATGAAACAAAAAATGTTTTGTTTGTGATTTTACTAATGGTTTCTTTTATTTTAAATTTAAAAATAAATAATCTATACTTACTTACCTATAGGATGATTGGGGTGATAATGTGACTGCAATAACATCAGACCGATCAAATTCACCTACAGTAGTTGGTGGTGCACAGAATATAGGAAATGGAGGTAATGGGAAACTCCACACCACGGCCATTAAATGGGCAGCTATTTCTCAAGATGAACCTGGTGATTCACCTGCCAATTTAGGATGGTGTCAAAGGTTAGACTTTCAATTACTTTCTGTGTTTTTTTACATCGATATCAAGGTCAAATATCAAAGTTCTCGTTCCAGGTATCCATAATCTATCAATGTAGGTACAATAACCACTATCATATCAGATCTGAAAATTTATTTTAAGAAAGTATCAGTAAAGTTTCAGAATACTAAAGTAGAGGTATTCTTATCTCAATTTTCAATTTGAAATCCTAGTTTTCGTTCATTCGTACATTTTGAAATCGAACCTAGGATTAAAAATTGAAATTTAAGATTAAGAATTCCATTATAAAGCTTGTGAAACATTACTGTTCCTGTTCCTTCAAATAGGTACTTCAGTAGGGGCCTTAATTTTGAAAAAACAGATTTTATCTACATTTTTGTCTATATGACTATTTGAATATGGTTTTTAATGATTTCTAAGTTTCCTTTTTCTTTCTTTTTTTGTATAAATTCTCTTTAAAATACCTTAAAGATAAGTCCAACTGTATCTGTAATCTGTACCTGAACAAATGTATATGTTTAAGGTTCTCAAGTGGAAGAACAAGTAAATGGTGATCTTGTGGGCAATTAGAGGTTGTGACTTTTTGTAATAAACTGTATTTTACGCTTGTCTCAAACCATTTTTTTCTAACTCGAAACCTAGAGATTGATTGGTGTCAATTTTTTGTACCTAAAATTTTTGCCGACAGACCTTTAAACCTTTATGAACCTTGCTATATGGACTTGTGTAACAGGATTGCGTGAGGGTTATATAGGTATTTTAAAAAAGAATGATTAGAATTCTGAAAGATGTAACTTATAAGTGCATTTAACATGGGTGTTTTTTCCCCCTATTTCCTCTTTTCTTTGGATAATCTAGCATAACATACCTTTAATACCTATAGCTTTCGGCCTTTTTCAACTTTTTTTTTTTTGCAAAAATAGTTAATTAGCTAGTTAAATTTCTCGCTCTACGGATACAAAAGTTACTTACTTACTATCTGTTAGTACTAGCTCATTGAAGCAGAACTGATTTTTTTTACTTAGAAATTTGATCAAGATTGAAATCTCTTATTATCAAATTTAGCCAATACACAATGCATACAGTAGGTAGTATTTATGATAATTTTTTTGATCTAGAACTTGAATAACTGAAGATCATGATGATGATCACTTTTTATACTTGGTAGTTTGGACTTATAAATTTATAAAAGTTAAATATATTCTTTTTCTTAAAAGACTATTTGGTAGACAAAATTTTTCAAATTTTTTGAAAATAAAACAGGTAGGCATTATAAGTTACAAGAGATTTGACTAATTTCACATGTTTCTTACTACCCTAATACAGTTGGTACTAATGCAGTTGGTACTAATTATATTTGTGATAAACTGGCAGATAATCTTGACTTTTATATTCAACAATCATCTCAGATTCTTAATTTTGATCTAAAATCTCTTAGAATCGTCAAGTACGGCTTTAGAAAAGAAAAAAGATCTAAAAAGTTTGAATTTTCAGAAAAATGCGATCAACTGAACTTTGATGGACCTTATATTATTCAATTTTCTCAAAAATTATCTATTTTCCAAAATTCTGATTAAAACTCATCTACTCGTAGAATAAGTAGTTACTTATTAAGTAACTAAATTTTTGAATTTGAAAATTTCAATTAAAGTACCCTACTAGATATTTGTATTTTAGAGTTGAAAATTCAGCAAAATCATCTCAAATTCTAAATTTTGATCTAAAATCTCTTATAATCGTCAAGTACGGCTTTAGAAAAGGAAAAAGATCTAAAAAAAGTTAGAATTTTCAGAAAATTGAGATCAACTGAACTTTGATAGATCTTGAATATCCAATTTTCTTGGGTTTTTTGAAACCTTTTGGTTTCTGCACTTATAACTCAAAATCTGATTTTTATTCTAAAATTTGATTTCAGGTATATCGGATCAATAGTAAGTGCAGCAGTGGTAGCAATAGCAGCAATTTCGCCCATAGTGATGGTGGTGGGTCATCGAATTGGCGGCTTCCAAAATGCTCGACCCGTGACAAACCTACGAGAATGCGGCCCAGAATGTCATGCATTCCTACTCACACTCTCCGTTAAACTAGTTGCTCTGTTTGGTAAGTCAAGTCACAAAATGTGCAATTAGTATTAGTCCTAGCACTACCTACAGTACCACTAAAACCTGTACAATTAATCTTAATTAGCCAATGGAAATTTAATAAGTGAATCTAATCGATAATTTATTATATTTTTTTTTCTTTAATAGGAGCCATATGGGCCATATATTTCAGGCATTCGCCAGCCACAATGCCTAGAATCTTCTTTTTTCGTGCCATTACTCTTCTACTGGCATTTCTGGCTGCTTTTACATTTTGGCTTTTTTACTGGGTAAGTCCATTATATCATCTAATTTCAAGTAAGATATGACAAAATACTTATTAGTACTAGTTGTATACATGTAAGGTATGACATGGGGGTAAAAGCAAATTAAAATTTTAATTTTGAGAAAGAAATGAAAAATTGTAAAGGTAAAGAATTTCCCTTTTCTTCCAAAGTTCAACTGCTCTTTCGCAGTCAGGTATTAAAAACCAGACTTGAGTTTTTAAAGTTTTTTCAAGTTCAAACTTGACTCGAAAGACTCAAGAGTTTGAATGACATGAGAACTTTGAAATGTGTTTATTTTTTTGCACAAAATAGAATAATAGGATTTAATATTATAGGGGTAGAGGAAAAGTAAAGCAGGCAGGGTTTTTTACGACCACTAAATAGACTTCATTTACTTCAAGTATAAAACTTGGTACAAGTTTTTGAGAGACATTTTGCGTATCTCTCTTGTAGTATGTAATCATTATGGTGTAATTTATTTTTTGTAATTTTGGACTTTTTTTTAAAAACAAATTTGTAGGTACGAGCAGAGAAAGACGGTGATCTTTCAATGGTCTCTGCGACTGCCTTTGCAGGCGGGCTAGCAGGTAAAATTCACGACAAAATTTGGAAAATTTATAATCTTGGAACTTTTTTTAAGAGATTTTTGGTCAAATATATTGATTGACCATTTGAGTTTAATATGGCTCCGATTTAAACTCACCCCTATTCCGACTATTTTTTACCGCAAATCGACTTTTTTTGACTCCAGATTATTTTCACCCCAAAAAGGATCAAACTCACCCCTATTAAGCTAAATCGAACTCAGGCATAAAAATACTTATAAAAACATAATTTCCTTATCGCTTTATATTTATTATATTGAAATTAATGAGTTTGATCCTTTTTTGGGTGAAAATAAACCAAATTTGGGGTGAAAATAATCTGGGGCCAAAAAAGTCGATTTGGGGTCGAAAGAGTCGAAATAGGGGTGAGTTTAATCTAAAGTCATTTAATATTAATGGCGACCCATTAATGATTTATTTAATAGCAATGATAATAAATGCTGTTAATAAAGCCTTAATAACGGTCTTAAGGTTAGTGATAAGTGTAAGCCAAAATTATATAAAAAAAAGTTCCAAGATGAGTATTTTTCCCTTTAACTTCGGTTTTGTTATGAAATAATCCATTACCATTTTGTTCTCTTTTTAGATGCTTTGTTAGCAATTCATTATTTGGGAGTTTTACTTACAGAAATTCGCCATGTGTCTCCACAATATATGGTAAGTAAAAAATTTCAAGAAATCTTGAGAAAAAAAGTGTTTTTTACTACAATTTTTCTGCATAATTCTCATGAAATCTCATGAAATACTTGAAATGTTGATGAGATTTTATGATCTCTAAAAAGTTAATTTACTATTTGTCTCAATTGTCTTCTTCTTGTGTGGCTCTGCTCGAAATATTTAAATTATTTTTTAAGACATAATTATACTTATGACTTATTATGGGGAAATTGAATTTTTGTTTTTGTCCACAGATTACTGTCGTACGAAGTCCTGATGGTGTTTCCAAGCAATGGACCATCGGCCTTTTGTCAACTCAAAGAGCTGTAAGACTTTTCTATAATTTTTTTTTTAAATTTCAACTTATCCTACATATCCTGTATCCTACATCTTAAGTTCTATTCTAATCAAATTGATTAGAATTCTTAAAGATTTATCAATAATCATATGCTAGTTCTTTTCGAGATTTTTAATTTTTTTCCTGTAATTTTGAATGAAAATAAAATTTTTCTAGGCTGTTTGGGTATTACAAAATTACTATGCAGAATTTCCAGCATATAATCCGCATTTGGATCGACTACCCTCATTTCGGCGAAGACATTCTGCGATTGGAAATAGTTCAAACGCAGCCTCATTTAAATTCTACGATTTGGACTCGTCATCATTTACTCCGGTAAATTTACCTAATTATACCCCTTAATACTATTCTCTTAATTTTGATAATTTCAATGAACACAATTATCATAAAATAATGTTCTTATAAATGCTTCTAATGGTTTACCCACAGGCTGGAAGACTTTCAAGAAGAGGTTCATCACACAATGAGAGATTTTACGAAGAGTATGAATTCGAACGGCGTGTTCGGAAGAGAAGAGCTCGACTTTTGAGTGCGACTGAAGAGGCATTTGCACATATCAAAAGAATGAATAAAAATGACCAATTAGGTAATAAAATCCTTAAAAAATTTCTAAAATCATCATACTATTTATTACTACAGTTTCGATTTCAAAGTTCAAATTATGGTTTGATATTAGGCACAGAATATTTGTCTCAAAACTGACTATTTTTTGGCATTTGATAAAAAATTCCTGGTCATTTCCTCTCCTAATCTTTATTTCTTAATTACCCACAGAGCCAGATAGTGAAATAAGATATGAAAAAAAATTCAGGATAATTATACATGAACTGTAGATTGTGAGAATTTTGAATATCAAATGTACTTATTTCCATGTCCCTCTCTAGATACTTGGAACTTAGAATTCTTAGGGTACTATTTAGATAATAATTATGACTCTATGATAATGATAAGACTAAACAACTCGTATATCTTTATGTATTTACCAAAGTATCAGTAGGTACTTTTTACCAGTAGTTTAAAAGGCATATGCCAAATTCAAAGTAAAGTAGCCAAGTTCTAAAGTAAACAGGTTAAGAAGAGATAATTAGTTGCCTTATATGAAGTGTATGTATTCTGCAGTTTTAGTACTGGTACTACAATACAATAGTGGTATTTGAGAACTTTTAAACTTTTAAACATTTAGCCAGGTAATCAAAAAGAAATTATTGAACTGGATATTGAGAATTTTGGATATCATAATCTACTTGTACTACAGTACTTACTAGGACAAGATAATTTTTTGATGGGTTTGCTTTTTGCTCAAAAAACAACTAGTTTTGAAGCAAATTTTGAAGCAAAAAATGTTATATTTTGTTGTAAAACGAGACAATTGCAATTTTTATAAGCTAATCATAATCTCAAGTTTAAAGACTTTTTACGTCTAATAATTGATATCAAAATCAAGTAATTTTGATCTTAAAAATGATAGAAAAATTTGAAAATATTTGCAGAAACTGAAAAAGACCCTTTTCTTGGGGTCTACCACATATTATTCTGAAGATTATTATTTATTTTACAATTGATCCAGAAGGCTTGATCAAGAAATTAAAGGTGTTGAATAAGGTCCTATAATACCAGATATAATACAGATACAGATACGTGACTACTCGAAACTTATACATTAGATAAATTTTATGAGAATTGAGTTCAATTTACACAAAATCCAGAGGTATGGTATTATCTTATTGAACCTTACATTTCACAGTATTATTAAGAACTACTACTTGTTATACTAGTAGGGTACTATTAAACTATAGGAGATAATACATTTGATTTGAGATAAAATAAATCCACTGAAATCTGAAAACATCTTAATCAGTTGGGGTGTTTTCAAAAAGTACAAAAAAAAAAATCTCAATTGGTTTAGTCAGGCGAGAATTTAAGGTTTTTCTACATACGTTGAAAAACTTTGAATATTTTATTATTTTTGCGAAATAAGTGACTTGCATTTTCGACTCTGGTATTTCAATACTGGGAGTTTAAATCCATAGGGAACCTTTAAATTTGTACTTAAGTAAGTAGCAGTAGCACATACGAGTATAGATAAAAAGTACATTTGAAAAACAAGAACTTTATACTATTAGCTAAATACATAATAATAATAAAAGTATTCTTGATTCTGATAAAAAATGAAAAAATTTCTCAGAGCTAAAGCTTAAAAGCTTGTAAATTGTAAATCGACTTTGAATTTGAAATATTTGAATGTATTTTTGTGTAGTCGATTAAAATTTCGAATCATTTCATTAGAAATTTGAAATGAGAATTATTTCTAATTCTAATACGTGTATGTAATTTACAATCTTTATGTCGGTTTTACATGTTTTTTTATTTTGCATCTGATTGTAAATGCTTATATATCTGTATTTTTCATAGTTCAAATTCGAGACTAAAAATGCAAGTCATTTTTAAACTTTAAGATACTTTTTTGCAAGTTCAAAATCTTCAAGATTGTTTGCATTAGCCATATACTTATGGTTAGATACTTTAGCTTTGGTAGGTAGTGTAGTAGTACCAATAGGTAGGTATATAAATCTCCTTATTTGTCTGTCAATTTCAATGAGATTATAAATAAGCATTTTACTTTTTTGAAGAACAAATATAATAGAGAAGTGTAGTAGGCAGTAGGACATTTAACCAAATTGTAAATTTCTAAATATCTAAATACAATTGGAAACTTTTTAATTAAAAAATTTGGCGCATTTTTGCTAAAATTTGCCTATCTGGTATTATTATCAAAAAAATTTTCAATTTTTAAGCGATCTACAAAAGTCTATTTCTAACGATAAAGGCACAAGTACCTATAGGATTAGCTACATAAATAGGGTACTTAAGCTTAAGGGTTTGTACTCACAACACACAACTATGCCATGAAAATTCTTAGTTTTTGACCTTGAGTTTTGAAATTTTCAATTCTACTCTAGAGTCTACTTATACATACACTACTTATACATACACTAGATTTTTTATAATAATATCTGGTAGTCGATCCATTGGCAAATTATTATTTTCAAAAATTATTTGAAATTCTACATATCTTTAGCTTCAAAACTTGTTTAAAATACCAAAAATACTCAAGAATTTAGTAGTTATTTATAGGTAGATAGGTACTTACTCATTTTATAGGTGATTTTGTCAAAATTTCTTAAAAATAGGATCTTTTTTGTTTTTTAAGACATTTCTTTGGTCGGTTTTTCTTTGGTTTGAAAGACCGGAACTATACTGTAGTTGAATAAAGCTATTGAATTTGTAGAAATTTTTATTTTTATTTATGACTTCCTTGTAGCACTCATGGCGAGAATCTCAAAAGAACATTACTAGTCTTTAATAGTTTTACTATTTTTATTATTTATTGCATCTTTGTATTACTATCTGTTCTGTGTAGGTATACAGGTACTGTACCGATATGAGAATTTGAGCACACAAATTTTTTTAAAGACTCGACTTGTCAATGACTTTGTAAATCTTGAATTATACCAAATATCTCCATTTTTCTTGGCTGAATACAGATAAATAATCATTTGATTCTCAATTTTGATTAGATTACCTATTATACTACAGATAGTACTTTTTTTATAAATTTGTTGCCCAAAGGGCTACAAAATATTTACATTTTGTTTGAGAAAAATTTCAAATGTCACTGCTCCCTTTAAACTACATGTACTTACAGATAGTAGGGTATTTGCAGGATTAACTCATTTACAATGTTATGTACTAGTAGTAGTATGTAGTACAAGGTATCTAGGATAATATTATTTCAATAAATATAAATAATAAGCTGTTCTGTTCTGTGTGTGTGTGTTCCACAACATTTGATGAGTTCGTTACCATTCCATTTTTTTCTTCAAGACTTTAATGATCATGTTAACATCTCATGAATTCTAATCGTAATGATTGTACATTTTATTTCATTCCAAAACCATTAATATGTATAGAGTTTATTAGGAGAAAAAGGCTCATCTAGATTAATTATTGTTGTATTTACTACTAGTAGTCAGTATGTAGTACTTGCATGTAGTTTTTTCTAGAGGTATAAATAATCTTTAATTGTGATAATTATTGTTAATTAGCAGGTGGGACTGGGCCTACTAATGCTATGGATAGTATGGATGCAGCAGCAGCCATTTTTCCAAGTCTGGCAAGACCTTTGCAGAAATTCCTCAGAGTCACGAGACAGCAACCATGGCATAGGTAAAAAAAATTTAATTTCAGGCGGTAACTAAAAAGAATCACACAGTAGCAGTAGCAGTAGTAGCTAAGCTTAGAACAAATTAATAAAATTTTGCAAAATTTTAATTTCGGAATTTGAAATAAATTTAAAACCATTCAAAATTTTCTTTGCTCAAAATTTAGTCAAGAAACTTGAAAAGATGTAAACAATGCATTTTCTTACCCTTTTAAATTTTGTTCAAAATCTTCAAAATTTGATCAAAATATTTTTTAAATCTTCAAATTTTGATTAAAATATTTTTAAATACAGAGTATCTTCAAATTTTTATCAAACTCTTATTTGGAATCCTTAAAATTTGATCAAATTTTTGCTCAAAATCTTCAGAATTTGATCAAAATTATGTTCAGAATTCTCAAAAGATCAAAATATTGCTAAGAATCCTCAAAAATTGATAAAATTTTGCTCAAAATATTCAAAATTTGAGCAATATATTACTGGGAATCCTTAAATTTTGATCAAAATTTAGCTAAAAGCTTACGCTTTGCCTAAAAAATTCTTGTACGAGTATTCTTGTATTGGATAGTTATTTAATTGAGTGGTGTACTTTTCATAGATAAATTTTTTTATAATTAGGTATTTAAGCATTTAACTAATTTTTCTTTCACATTTATGACAGTGCTGAGAGCGTTTTAAATCACTTGGCCACTTGTCTTCGGCTGGGTCTTGCTCCCAGAGCCTTTCTCGAGAGATATACTACTTTTCCGACAGTCCTTCAGGTATTTATCTAATATTTTTATGAATCTTTTTTTTACTATCAGAAGTGTTAAATCTATTAATTAAGTGACAAGTACTTACACAAAATACATAAAATTCACAGAATTCATAAATTGAAATTTTCTATTTAAATCCTCAGGCATCGCGAGAAGGGGATGTGTCTAGTTGGGCTCTAGTAAGTGATCTCTCAGTAAGTAGAACAATTTCAAAAGACACCACGTTTCTACTGAGAAACGGTGACGTGTCCTTATTTGTGACTGTGACCCCTTTGAAACATTTCAACATAACTGAACAAATTATTGACCCTAAGAGTAATAATTTCGCCCTAAGACTTAACTCGGAAACTTCTGTTTAGTAAGTGTTTAAGATCTCAAAAAGTCCCAAAAGTGTCAGATACATAAATTCTTAAGTTTTGTGAGAAAATTCCAAGTTTACCTTTAGGATTTCTATAAAGAAAAACCAAAGTTTAAGTGTAAAAATATCAAATCTCAAGAGCTGAAACATGACTTTAAGGCCCTTTTACACAATAAACTCAAGACCTCTAAATCAATGTTCTTGTTCAAGAAATTTCAACTCAAGAATCTTACAGTAGAATCATTTTGCAAGTCATATTTTTCCAATCTTCAACTTCTCTCGAAATTGTGAGAAATCGCGTATGAAAAGTATTGTTAGAAGTGTGCAAAAAATTTAACTACTCAATAATAGATTTTTTTATGACATGAGAAATACTTGTACAGAGAATAGACGAGGATTGAAATGAAGTTTAAAAAAATCTAATCGGATAAATTGAAAGGATGCTTTTGATGATCTGATAGATATTCTATCTTTTATTTTATTTTTATTTCATACCCTTTTGCGATTGTAAAACTCGAATTATACACAAGTTCCCATCATCATCATATCAAAATGGACAAAATACCACACTACCACCATCATATCATGAAATTTTATGACTTATGAAATAAAAGTCTACCTGCTACCTATACATCTATACTACAGACACTTACTATTATACAGATACTACAGATACTTATAACCAAAGTATCTTATAGGTATAAAGAATGCAGAATGTATCATGTCCAAGATTTTTTGCTTCAGGCCTATTATCGACTTACCTAAAACTTAAAGTGAATTCCTTTTACTGCTAAATAATAAAATTTATAGATTTATATAATGGAAATTCTTCACTTTATTCTGCATTCTATTAATTTTTTTGATTCTGAATTCTGAAGCTTTTAAATATAAGTATCCTACCTAGATACTACTATAGTACTAGTAATAGTTCAGGCGTGAGTTTTTAAAAGAATTAAATTAAATGAATAATGGTAATAAAAACACATGTCAAATTATTATCATCATTCACAAATTTCATGAGGTAGGCGTGTAAAAGTGGGCAAGTTTAATTTGGTCATGTCCAAATCCACATCTACTTGATAAGTACTACTTACTGACTAACTAATATAGGTACATTTGAGACTTGAACAATGTCAATGTCAACTTTATAAAGTGTACAACACTGCTGATGCTTCGTCACGTCCTTTTATTAATCTTGCAGAAATTAAAATGTCATTTAATGCTAAAAAAAATTACACGAGATAATTGAAAATTTTGACTGGGAAATTAGAGGGAACAATAATAAGACAAAATTTGTAGTTATGTAAGAACTAATCTAACTAAATACTTTTGATAAATTGAAATTATTATAAGAAATTAACAAATTGTTCAAAGCTTTATAAAAAGCGTGCCTTTTTAAACGATATTTTTCAAAATTATAACAAGTAAAGCTTCATATATCTCAAATATAATTAACTTGTATAGATATACCTAAATAGTAAAATATTTTTTCAAAATTGTCAAGTTTCTGTCTGCCTTGTTGTATTTTGTAAAGCTCAAAATGTGGATCAATTTTTGAATATTTAAAATAATTGCAATATTAAATGGAATTGCCGATAATCAAAATACTTACTCGTAGATAAGTACTTAAGTACCCTCTTTATGTACTGACTACTGATACGTGAATTGTAAATGATATTTTAAACCAAATAATGTAAGTACTATGTACTTGTATCTGTAATACACGACCTTAATTTTAAGATTTGATTTTGATAATCTCAGATTTTGTTCAATCTTTAAACTTTATTATACAATCTTAAGAATCCAAAGTTAATTTTAGGTTTTTTAATTACATCTTTAGTTAAGTACCCTACCTACTTAATTTATTGAAATACGTGTAACTTTGTACTTAAAAATTGTAAATATCCGCTGTGGTATGTTGTGTTGTGTTACTTTTTTCGTGTGTTGTGAGAAATAGTTGTGACTTTGAATTTTGAAACAGATTATATTGTAAAGTATTTATTATTTATTATAGTTTAAAAACTAAATATTACTCGTATATCTGTATGTACACCCATTTATATTTTATGTAATTGTACCTAGTATTGTAATGTGTAAAAATGTAAAATTTTATGAAATATCTCAATTATGAATTGCGGCAAATATCTCAAAAGAATCTAGAGAGATACTTAAGTGGTAAAGTGCTTTTATTACTATACCTTAGCCTAAGATAAGACTATAATAAGAATAAGAGTTTTTGTGTTATTTTTTTGTTAAATTTTTTTTTTGTCTATTGTAATTGTTCTACTCGAAATACTTAAAAATGTAATTCGGGTTTTTTTCTAGTCCACATTTTTATACCTATCATCATGAAATAAAAATAAAAATAAAACGATATTATTCAAAAATACTTGTACCCACCCTACCAATAGTCAATATATAAGGATGATTTTTAACTTAACCATATAATACCTATCACGATTTCATCTGCATATTAGTAACTTAACTTGTTACTTAATCATTAATCATAATCTCTATCTTATACATGCATAGGAAACCAATCTTCAATAAATTGGTGTCTATACAAATAAAGTAAGGTAAGTCGTAAGTAACATAATTATTCCAGAAATAGGTAGATACAGTATATTAGCTGTAGATAGGCATAAAATCAAATCAGGCAGGCGAAGGTGAAGGTGAATTACATTACTTATACAAAGTTGTAAATAGCTTTAATTACTTATACAAAGTTGTAAATAGTTTTAATTTATAGTATATTATAAATAGAATTTGAATCTCAAATCTTATATCTCAAATCTGAATTCTGAATCCATACCTATGCTATTTTGACAAATTTTTTGGCGAGAATTCGGGACACCTGAAATTTATTTTTATTTTGAAATCCCAGGTTTTTTTAAAAAAATATTCAAATTCGGATTTTGATGATCCTCGGAGGTGGTGAAATTCGAATTCTCCATTATCAAAATGTCCAAGAATCATCAAAACCCGAATATCAATATTTTTAAAAAAAACTTGAATTTCAAAATAAAAGTGAATTTCAGGTGTCCCGAATCCTCGCCAAAAAATTTGTCATGTCTGAAATTCAGACTCTGAATCTTATGATAGGACATCACTCATCACTACTCAGGTCAGAGCAGGTCAAAAATCCAGAAAATCCTTATAAAGCGGACAAAATGCCGGGCAGAATGGTCCATTAGTTATTAGCTCTTATTCAGAAACTATATGGGCAAAATAAGATTTTTATAAATTGCGAGATATTACGTAGTAAAAATGTATAAAAACAATTTTTTTATAAAAAAAGTTAGTCAGATAATTATGTAAAGTGTAAAAGATAAGTTAGAAGGATTAATTATAAGTCAATTAAGGCCTTTAGGTCTACCATAGTGTCTACCTAGTAAGATGAATCATCAGTTGTAAATTCTACCTTGTCACTAAATTCCAGTTGTTTTGTAAAAAGTCTTCTATAGATTTATCAGATGTAAAATTGAAAGTGAAAGACACTTATCCCTATATTTTAAAACTAAATCATCAAATAATTATAAAAGTTAAGTAAATAATATTCAGCAGATCTCCAAGATGAGTGACGAAGTCATTGCCACCTTGAAATTGTTGATCATTGGCCAGAGTGGTGTTGGGAAATCCAGGTAATTTTTAATTATTTAAAGCTACTATTCGATCAACGCAACGGTCAATTTTAGAATTTAACAGCTGATCTGATCTGATCTCTAAAATGGTTTTTTATAATTACAGTTTGCTCCTTCGATTCACCGATGACATCTTTGACCCTGATCAATCTGCTACTATAGGAGGTAAAGTAAATGTCAATGAAAGCTGCGTGTAATATTAATATTTAGTATTTTATAAAATAGGTATTAAAGGTATGTAGGTATTAATAATTTTTTCATTTTTGCAGTTGATTTTAAAGTTAAAACACTCTCAATCGAAGGGAACCTTGTCAAATTAGCTATTTGGGATACTGGTGAGTTTTATCTCTAGCTCTAATTCAGCTTTGAAAAACCAGATTCTATTTTTTTCTAAGTAAAATGTAGGTAAAAATAAGGCCAGAATCTGGTTTTTTACAAAGCTGAGTTTATCAACATAATATTATTATCTAATTTGTATTTTGTCTTTATGTGTAGCTGGTCAAGAGAGATTTCGTACTTTGACCCCTTCTTACTATCGTGGAGCTCAAGGTATCTTTTGTGTTTTATACAATTTTTAATAAGTTATATTCTAATTTATGTTATGTTTATTTTTGATAGGAGCTATCCTTGTGTATGATGTAAGTAATTATTTATAACTAATTTATTTTAAAAAGTCCAATTTATTTATCATTGTTTACCATATTTCTTTAGGTGTCATCCAAAGCAAGTTTTGAGAGATTAGAACCCTGGCTTCAAGAATTGAATACGTATGCAACTCGGACTAATATTGTTAAAATGCTGATAGGAAATAAAATTGATAAGGTAATTTTAATTATTGGCTAAATTTTTAAAAGTTTAATTTATCTTCTATATACATACTTTTATTTATTACCAGGTACGTGAAGTAACACGAGATGAAGGTCTCCAGTTTGCTCGTCGTCATGCTATGCTATTCATTGAAGCCTCAGCAAAATCCCGCGAAGGCGTCCAATGTGCATTCGAGGAATTAGTTCAAAAAATCATTCAGACACCTGGACTCTGGGAAGGTGATAGACCTGGAGGATTTTTATTACAAGATCAAGAGGCTGAAGGAGAAACATCCTGGTGTGGAAATTGTTAAAAAAAACTTATTGGATACCTAGTTATAAAAATTCTTTAAAATATTCTTCAAAATACTTCTCGCATCATAAAACCGCAACCATTTCTACTAACTACTACTAACCATCTAAAATCTAAGAAATCTAAAAAAAATATTTTTATACAAGTACTACTAGTATTAGGTAGTATTTATAAAAACTATCGTTAAAATTACTGCAAGTACTGTAGAAATATCTGTGATCATTTTTCTCACTCACAAAATTCTAAATCCTTCGATTGAATATAATTTATATAACCGGTTCGATTGAATATAATTTTGCTTTATAGATAAGTAGATAATAGATTTTTTATAATAGATTTTTAATTGCCTGTAAACTTTAAATTGAAAAAGTGAAAAATCAAAGTAGATCATTTAAAATTACTCAAATGACCAATAAAATTTAAGAGTAGACTAAAATAATAGTCTCTACTTGATCTGTATTCTTTTTGTATTCTTATTTTTCTAGTTACTTTATAAATAATAAGATAAAGGTTATGTAAAATGTAATTATTTAGTTTATTAACTAAAGCCTTATTATCTTAAATGAATTAAGATTATGTAATAAATCAAGAATTTATACAAAAATTCATAAAAATAAAACTCGTTTTACTCATTTTGCTTCTATAATTACTGGACTTCTGATATCCAAGTTTTCAATGTACTTGAACAAAGATATGGCTATGGATCTTGCATAATATTAGTCCATCAATTCAGCTCTGAAAAACTAAATTTCATAATTAGATTCAGATTTATCTGAATTTTATCTATTTTTGCTTTTCTACAGAACTGCAAATTCAGAACTGCAATTCCATTTTTTTTATTTTAGGCAGTCAGTTAGTAGGTCGAAGGCGCCCATATACAGATACTCTTAATAACTAGTTATATAGGTACCTAGTTAATACATTACACTTATAATTCTTGAATTTTAAAATTTAAGGTCAAAAAAGGTCATTTAATAAAAAATTATGTAGGGGTTTCGCACCGGGTAAAACAATTTCCGACTTTCACTCCGATATCTACTATCAACTTTCACCCGATTCGGGATATTGCTTAACCTACTTACTATGCTTATACGAGTACATACTATGCTGTGCTATTTTTGCAAAAATAATTTAATTATTATTTATAACTTATTTCATCATTTTTTCTATTAAAATATGACCTAAAATCTTATCTATGCTGATACTTATTAGAATAATTTAACATTAGGAGGTTTATCGTTTTATGCAAAAAATATTTTAGGATGCTTGTAAAAATATTTTATTGATAATATAGGCATAAAATTCTAAATTATTATTATTCTAAAATAAATAATAAAAAAAGTTAAGACTCCATAATCCATATCGAATCTACAAAAATTAAAATATGGTCCATAACTAGAATCGAGAGATGTGCGGCGGCTGTGCCAGTAAAGTGTAACGTTCTTGGCAAATTTTTAACTTCACCTCCACAAACATCATCATATTAAGGTCTACTCTATTCACAATATGAATGAATTATGTATGTAAAAAAAGGTCAAAAATATATGGAAAGAATGTATCTAAACTTTAGTTTAACAATGGAATTAATTCGGTTCGAATCGCTTTTGCGATTCTCTCGCAGTAACTTTTTAGGTCATAGCTCAGACAATTTTAACGATATTGAGCCATCGTAGTTGATTCTTCCTTAGGTTGTCCTTTGCACTATTTCCATTCGCATTTGGTACTTTTTTGGAGATTCCAACTATCGATTTTGTAGCTCTTGCAACAAGGTATAGAGTTTTTTGCTTTAAAATCAAATAGACGCATATCTCTACTAGTACTAGTACTACGGATACTGTAGTAGGAGTAGTATCTAGAGTATCTGTAGTCTGTAGATACTCTACAACTATCTGTATTACTAGTACTATTGATATTACACAGTATTACGTAAGGTTTGGTTAAATCTCTATAAAAAATGTATAGATACTCGTACAAGATAACAGTACCTATATAAATGTATAGGTTCAAAATGGCTAGGGGAGAAGTATGTAAGTACTAGTACCAGTACCTAGGTATATAATATACTTTGTAAAGTATAGGATATAGAATGTTCTGGGTAGTTTCAAGCTCTAGTACAATATCCTTATGATGAAAGAAAGAAAGATTGGAGCATACTCAGACAGAAAGAGAGGAGAATAGTTGTGTGATTGCAGGAGGAAAAGTCACCCGGACTTACCTCCAACATTCTCTCGTCCAAATTTGTTTCATTGGTCTCTGGGACGATACTTCTCGAAATATTTCTCTACCATTCGCTTCACAAAACCTTACTTTTCCCTACTCAACCTCGTATTTTTTGTGCGTTTTGTATATGGAACCCAGCATGTACAAGTTTTCTATGGATGTGATGTGATGCTAAGCACCAATACTACGACTAGAATCATCCATTCTTCCATAACATAAACCCATGATGCAAGATTCTTCGATTCACCACTACTACTTTGTACTTCTAGTATATTATGGACTCATCGCGCAACCAAAAGCAAAAGTCTCATCACAATCATAAAATACACGTGAAACTTACTCTATGAATGAATCGTCCAAAATCCAAATGACTACCTACTGTCTACTATACAGAATACTAGCAAAATATTTAAAGTTGATGTTTTTTGGAATCGACTAATTTGCCAATGTATATGCCAATGTTGGTATACTATTACCCTACTATTACTGTATTACATGATATTAATATAATATTAAGATATTTTTAGAATGAAAAAGTTCGCTCTTGGAAATTTTAACTTTGTGTTAAATGCCAAGTTTCATCGATTTTTTAGGGAAATTGTTAAGAAAAGTTTGAAAGGTTGTTGCAAGAAATTTTGAGCGAGCATTAAGTTATCTTATAACTAACGAAAAATTTAGGTAGGTTTTACGAGGAAATTTTAATTGGAAAAAGTTTGGCAAACAATTTCTTGTTAAAATGTAGAGCTAAAAATAATGAAATTATTATCTAGTTTATTCCTAACAGTCTGATGATAATTTAGATTTTTCAGATTTTTAAAGGAAATTCGTTTTGGCAAATATTGGAAAACCTATCTATTCGGCCAATTTTAAAAAAATTTCAACAAAATAACGAGGAGTAAGTTCAATTGAATTAGATATAAAAACTAGTTATTTAAATTATATTTAAATAATTTAACAAATGTATATTATTTACATTCTCATAGTCAAGTTAGCAACATTCAAATATATTTTTTTATGATTCTGCTTCTGCTCTGCCTCAAGTCTCAAGCTTATAATACAGTTGTTGTTGTTAACCATGTATACCTACTATTATGTGTATAACTACTGCCTTTGAGTATTTCTATACAGGAATTTCACATACGAGGTACTTATATTATGTAGGTAGGTACCTATATAATTTCAACCTTTCATCGAGTCAAGTTGTTTCAGTTGAATTTTTAAGAGCTGCAGAAATTAAATGACTGCTCTAAGCACATAAAATACGGCTAATATATAGAATTAAATTGAATTATACAATAATTATTGTTTTAATGGTTTCACAGGCTATGATTTTTTTATCATTTTACCTCCAACGAATCGATTTTATTAACTTAAAAATCCAATTGAAAATTCAACAAAATTTTTTGCTTCAAACTCCAAACTAACCTGATTTTTTTAACTTTATAGAAAACATTAACCTACCTAGCCCTAGCTTAGCCCTAGCCTAAATTAGCCAATTTGCTTACAAGTTTTGTTTAAAATCAAAATATCAATGATATCTACAAAATTGAAATTATAATGAAGATCTTACTAAACAATTTTTAAGCAACTTTGAAAAAATTGAAGCAAAATTTACAATTTGGAAAAATTGAGGGCTTTGAAATCTCCATTAATTTATTGAAAAAATAAATTAATAGAAAAACTTGATCTCATGTTCAATCATCGTAAAATAAAAAGAGAGTTTATTCCAAGTAATTATCATTTAATTGATTGATACTTACCATTATATAACTGCTTTTCTTATTGGAATTAATAGCTTCATAATAACAAGTACTGATAGTATAGATAGTGTCATTAAGAAAAGTCTTTTAATTTAATATTTTTATAAATTGTTGTATTTTCAATAAAAAATTAACGCTGATATGCGGATAGATTAGGGTACAGCACTACAGTGCTATGTATTAGAAGATTAAGAGATTATAATTTTGTTAAATTTTTTGAAATTCTACAACTTCAGAAGGCAATTTACATTCATTTTATACAGTAATAATGGGATTTGAATTGAAAATCAAAGTCGCCTTTTCTTTAAAAAAAATTCAGTCAAGCCGCATTTCTGATATTTTTGCTTTGAATATTCAAGCAATTAAATGAGCATTTAAGCATTCTAACTTTGTCGGGATTGTCAATATTTCATGACAAAAAACACAAGAATTCAAATAGTATAATCAACATTGTTTGGAAATTGAGAAATTGTTCAAACTATTGTTGTACTAGTATGTTAGTGCTAAAGCTATCTATATTCATAAGTTCATGAATATGTACCTATATAAGTACCCTACCTATTCTATATATTTGTATCTTAAGTGTTATTTTCGAATATATGAGTATCAATCTAAAAGTATTAGATCATAAAAATTAGTGTCAAAACTTAGGATTAGTGGCAAATCGTTATTGGCAAGTTTGGTTATTCTAAAATCGTACATTGCAAAATTTGTTAGCAAAAAATCAACAAACTTATATAAGCTATTCCTAGCAAAAAAAAACGAATATTTTATCATTTGTAAAGCGTCTAAATATGAGTGTACCAAGATAAAGCTGATTTTATCTTTAGATATGTACTCTTGGTATTAAATTCAAGGTCTTTTCAAATTCGACATTGAAAATACATAATACTAATATAATATAGAATACATACTCATATTTATGTAGGTACTGATATGTTCTAATGGTAATTATACTAGACTATACTGAACTCAAGCTAAACAAAACAATTTCCATTGAAAAAAACGTACTTACATTTACAAACATTCAGCTTATTTTTAACAAATAAATCAGTCAATTGTGAGCATTACTTTGAGCCAGTCCTAATCAGATTCAGTTCAAACTTCTGGAAAGAATTTTTATTTTCTTGACCTTTACAAAATCGCATCCTAGAAAGATCAAAATGTCACCAAAATACAAGTTGACTTACTTCAACATCATGGCCATTACTGAGCCCATTCGACTATTATTTGCATATGCCGGTGTGGACTTTGAGGATAATCGAATTGACCAAATGATTGGCAGCCCAGAGTATCTTGAATTTAAAAAAAGTAAGAAATTTTTGCAAACAAATAAATTTTAAATGAATAGATACTTACAGAATCTATATAGACAGCCAGTTGTTCTTAAATCTCTTAAATAGATAGGTATTTTATACAATTTTGGACGTGATGTGTTTAAAGATATTGTTATAAATTTTAAATGTGCCTAAAGGCCTAGGGCAAATGGACATTTATTATTTTTCTTTACATATTTCTATCTACTCTATTGTATTTTGTATTGTATCATTGTTTGTCCAATTTACCTTTATTCAATAAAGCCCAGTATTTATTTTGTATTTCATACAGGTATCTAACTATCAGTAGTACCAACAAGAAGTTGTACTATAAGAATAGTTGAACATTTTTATGCAGATTTTTATTGCACATTTCACACTTGACATTTTTACTCGATAATTTATGAGCTTACGATTTTATATGGATACCCTACTGACTATTGATAGTACATATTCTGTAGTAGTAGAATAGATGTAGAAATATTTGCCATTTTTCAAAATTTAATTAAAAATATGATTTTAGCACTTCCTTGGGGTGTAATGCCATGCCTTGAGATTCAAGAGGATGGCAAAACTCAGGTGCTCTGTCAATCTGGAACAATTTTGAGATATTTGGCAAGAAAGTATAAACTGTCTGGGGACAATGAATTTGAGATGGCAAGGTGTGAGGAACTTTTCGACTTTTCGGTCGATTTGAAAAATGGTAAGTCGATTTGAAAAAGCAGAAAAATCTTCAAATAAGAATTTTAGTTTCGTTTTGTTGTATGTAATGCATACATATTTGCTATGATATACATTTATTTATTCCTTCAAATAAAAAAAATTGTCAAAATGTCATTTTAGCGCAGCCATCGAAGCCGATAATTTGAGAGATTTTTGAATTGGATCGAATCGTATTGACTTGACTAACTAAATTCCATCAATTTCTAACCAAATCAAATCGTTAAAATTATCAATTCGAGATTTTCGAATCGAATCGAATTGAACGAATTCACTATTGAATCGTAAAGCACTTTTATATAACACTTCGATTTTAAGCAAGATCTTGATTTTTGAACTTACTAAGCAATCGAATCTTAAGAAAATCTCTAAAATGTTTAAATAAGTTTCAAAATGATCCAAGTATTTTGAATTTTATTTAAAAAAGAGAAAGAATGTCTTCGGTTTTAAGGCCTTTTTCTTGTTAGACCTCATATAAAGGCCTGAAAGCCCCTTGTCTTGTAACCCCAAGATATCCTCTAATTAACTTTCTTACTTAAAATAAGCCAAACCTGCTTAAAAATTTCTTACTTTTACGAGTATGTAGTAAGATTTTATTTAGGAAATAAATGGTTTTTTAGGGAATTTTATGCTCAAATAATGTATTTAATTACAAATAATTATATTCTTAGCTACCGCCCCACTCTGGACTCCTGGTGCCGTCAACGACGAGCAAAAAGTAGCTCTAGAAAAGAAACTAGTGGAGGAAACTTATCCAAAATTTCTCAAAAAATTGTCTCAAGTTCTTGAAGAAAATGGCAATGGATTTATTGTTGGAAAGAGATTGAGTTTTGCAGACATTGGTGTAGCTCATTACACTTGGATCTTGGAATCATTTTACAAGCAAAATGGTTACGAAAAAGAATTTCCGAAAGTTGCTGAGCACATCAAGCTGGTCATGGAGTCTCCAGGGATTAAAGAATATATTGCAAAAAGACCTAAAACTCCTTATTGAAAACTCCTTAAAAGATTTAACATTTACTAAGCAAGCTTTAGATATCTATTTTAAGCTCTCAATTTCTTAATCATCCATATCTGTACTACGGATATTTCAATAATTTGTGGTTTGGGAAAAATATCGAGGCAATTATACTGAATAATTGAATCTTTCTTAATGGTATTGTTTATAATTAAAGACTAATCTTACCGGTATTATCAATACACAAAATTCCAATTAATTATACGTATAGGCTAGCTTAAATGACTTTTTCATGAATTAAAAATAACTTCTATTTATCGATCAAAATATTACCTGTATTACCTCTGCTACAAATGTATTCACTTCACAATAGAAAGAACTAATACAAAAAATTCTAATCACAAAATATCTACCTATTTATCTATATAAATCTGTATATCCATTAAGTATTATATGTTTACACTACTAGTATCAGTTGTATTGTATTTGAGTTATCAATCAACTTTAATGAACTATTCTTAATTCTTAATTAGATCTTATCTTTATGAATTCAAATTTCAAATACATTTACCTTACTACAATTACTATCTACCTACAGTATATATCTATCTATATAATGGTATAAAAGCCTAGTTGTATATAATATTATAGGTAGGTACTACTTATACTTTTATGTATGAATAAATAATTCTTGAAAAATTTCAAGATAAGTAAAGGACATTCATATGACTTTGACTTTGACGTTCGACTTTTTATGTCGCAATTTTATTCATAAATTTTTAATCTCTTTTTTTGATTAGAGTCTTTCATGTATTTCATATTTTATTTTATTTATATCTTTTACAAATACTTGTAGGAATTAGGTATGATTATAGGTATTTTAGATTACATAAATACAAATATCCTTATAATTATTTCTAAAATAATCTACTTGTAAGTTATGCAAAAATCAAGGTACAACTTGCTTTGGCAATATTTTCTAACTACTCGCGTATTTCTAGCTACTACATTTCTTAAATTGGCAGGAACTTCTAAAAATAACGGATATGTATATTTAAAGTATTTAATTACTAATTACATTTTATGGGCATAATCATATACTTGTTTTGTTTAAATATCTACCAAAATCTTTGTAAAAAATTTCGGAATGTTTCTTTTAAAAAGTTCCTCTATAGATATTTGCTACTTGCATACAAACTAGAGTATAAAATTGTGCAAATATTCTGAAAGTATGACTATTGATACATTTTACCATAAGTTTTTAAGTGCTTTTTAAGTGCCAATAAACACGTATATTACATAAAAAAATTATACTTAAGTTTAGGTTTAGGTTCTTTGGTATATAGACAAATCAATAAATTGATTTTATTTTCTTTTCTTATTAAAAAGGTAATTTGTTATAGCTAGAGCACCTCCTTGGAGAAATCTGACAAAATTCTCGCCGACAAGTGGTCCTAATGCAAAAATGCCCGGATGTTTCAGTGACTCGTGAGTACCATAGTCAATTGCAATCGGATTTCTTTTACAATCGATTGTTGTTGATGGATGAACACCAAGATTTCCTTGTAAATCTCCCATAAATGAAAGGTCAGGATGTGATCCGATGCATACAATACAATTAGAAACCTGAAAAGATTTAAAAAAATTTAAAATCTTCAAAAATACGCCAATAAATCTTAATGTCTATTCAATAAAACTATTACTACTAGGCTTAAAGCTCAATTTTTATGTTCAGTTGGGTAAATATTCCAAATTTTTACCTTATATAAATGATAGAACCTTCATTAATCTATACTATAGGTACTTTATATTGAAACTTCAGAACTCTAGGTCAATTGAGTTTCTAAATTCTCAAAAAAATGTGACTTTTGATCATTTTCTAAGCATTTCTTGGAGATTTGATTTAGGGTCGGAAATGAGATTTTTTAAAGTACAGAATAGCCAATTTTATTGGTAGGATAGGATACTTTATAATACCTACCTGATTTATAAGTATAGTTAGATACATTTGTATGAGTATGATGTAAAAATTACTTAAGAGATATAAATCATACTTTTTGACTTTTGAAATCAATAATTATCTCTGGGTTTTAATGAGACACGATTTGCGTATAAAATGCATTAAGAATGTGTACCTTTAATACTCCACACATATCTTGCCCTGAGATTCGGACTCTATGATCGGCAGTTATTTCGACGATAAAATGCTCTTCAAATGCCTTATAATTTGTATTTCCACTTGGGTCTTTCATCATTTGATACACCTCATGGTATTCTGGATACATATTTTTGGGTAATTGTCGGAATATTAAGTTAGGGTCGTCGACTGATCTTCGAAAGATATGAATCACTACAAAATATACACAAAATAGATAAATAATTTACATATCAGTATAGGTACTTATAACTATAACCTAAGATTGAATAATTTTATCTTACCTTTCAGATTATGTCCCAAACAAGCGATTATCGCATCGGCCGCTGAGAATATAAAAAATTATGCTTAAATTTTGGCAAATTTTCTTAAATTTCGGCTGTAATTTGCAATATTTTACCTGATAAACCAGCACCAACTACTAGAACAGGATCAGAACTATTGTTTAGACTTCCAGAAAGGATTAAATTTTCGAGATCACTTAAAGAATGTAGAACAAATGGAAGATTTTCGCCTAAAAATTCCATAAAAAACATAAAAATATTGAAATACCGATCGATAATAAGAATTAAAATAACAAAATCCATCTAATCTCTAAATTTAATCAATGATCCTGATCTTTTTTGAGATTTTTTTGAATTTGTGATATATTAATTTTTATAGATTATGGCCTAGTCTCTAGTTTAATAGTTTATGTACCTGGAATATTCAGAATATTTGGAGAATCAGATGACCCAGTGGCTAACACAATATTCGGGGTAATATAAGTAAATGGAGTTATTGACGTTGGATCTTCACCCATTGTAAAGCCCTTAACTTTCCATAAAGTCCTAAATTATAAAAAATGACCATTAATATCCTCAAAAATTGCGTTTTTTTTGTCAAAATCAAGGCTTACTTATTATTATTAGATGGAGAAAATTGACTAGAATTATATCTTGAACAACAAATTGACCTATAGGAATTTGAATTATAAGGTATTTCACTAATAGTATGCCTCCGTCTTTTATAATTTGTGGACCCATCGTCATCAAAAAAATCATTCTCATTTTCTCCCCCATCATCTTGACTAGTACTATTACTATTAATATCACAGTTCACTTTTTTCGGAAGACTTTCATTATTTTCATGTACAAGCTGTAATTGAGCTGGTGATGTCAGTTGAACCACCGATGTGATGACCGAATTACCAATAAAATATTTCTGTAACTTGTTTTCTGCCACATAGTCTGGAAAATTTCAAGTTTTATTTATGGATTAAAAAACTTTTTCAATTAATTTGATAAATGATTACCTTTGTAATATTGGGCGACAGACATAACAGAACACCTAGAGCTTGAAATATCTGAATCGTTAATTAAATGCCGAGCTGCCCATTTTCTAAAATTCATCTGAGGTAATTCCATCCAACATCCTAGGCTTATAGTTAATACAGAACCATCCATTTGTTGCCAAGATCCTCCTGGAGAACCTTTTCCGATTACAACATGATTTATAGCTCTTTCTGGCCGATAGTTCCATTCAAGTAGTGAAGGATTTTCTTGACCAAGGTCAGCTATATAGGTAGTAAATAGTAAGTATGTATTAACGTAAAATTCATTAATCTTTTTGGAATTTTGGAAAAACTGTACCTTGAGGATGATTAAGAGCATCGAAGAGTAAAGACACGGGATTATTGGTACGACCTTCTAACCCCTAGAAGTTCAAAAAAATTACATTTTACATAAGGTATGTAGAGCATGTATCTTTTATCTTAAATCTCTCAAGATAAGCTATCTATGATATTGATTGCTCAATAAAAACATAACCATAATTCTTATAGCTCAAAAATTTAGTTTTGGTTTTGATTAAAATCTTAGATTTTTGGATGATTTACCTGTGCTAAGAACTTCAAATCTTGCTCAACCAACGATGAATTGTTGTTAAAATTGCTGGACATGAGCCGGTAATGAAGCATTTCATGGGTATCTTCACCTTTCCCATTATAATATGGCCAATTCCCGGCCAAAAGATAAGATAAAGCTATTCCAGAAGGTCCATTACCAATAACTACAACTTCCTTGAATTCTGGCTCACGTTCACAACAATCTGGGACCTCAACAATTGGTGATGAAGATTCACTTAAAGCTTTTTCAATAAGTACAACCATTTTTCAGGATGATTGTTCCAGTTATTTACATCTCTTATGGTTGATTTTTTTATCTAAAAACACAAAAAGTCATTAGTATTAGTCTGGCACTAACTTTTCATTTTACTAATGCATTATAAAAATCTCGAAAAAAATCAATTAGGTACATATGCTTAGGTAATAGAATTAACTATAAGGTAAATGTTATTAGATAACTGCTAATATAACCTATAACCAGTTAGAAAGGTCAGACGGTCAGATAGGGAAAAAAGCATATGTTTTACGTCTCAAATTCTGTTTATTTTTTACGAAAAATAACATTTCTTATCAAAATTTGTCCAAGATAAATAACTTAAGTCTATTAAGGTTTATAAATACCAAAAGATTCTTTGTTGAGAATATCAGAATGAGAATTTCCTCCACAAAGAACAATTATAATCACATTTAGCTGTCCAGTTTGAAGTTTGAGATAAACTAATCTTTTTAACTTTAGTAAAAGTTCCAGACTTAAAAATTACGATTCGATTGATTGAAGTTTAAAGTCAAAGTCACCCACAACAAGTATGTATTAGGCAAAACCACAAAGCGAACCTCAACAAGAAAATTCTTTATTTCATCCTATTTCATCAATGTTGAGTTAAGAGATAAATAAAACAATTATGACTATTCTGTATGATCATCAGGGATTTTGAAAAAAACACATCAAAACTATTAAATCACTTACTTATTACTATTACTTATTACTGGTATATCGGTACCTAATCGCATACCATTAATATACTTTTTTTAGAATATTTTTTGGAATAAAATTTCGAATTAGATAGCCAAATCCAAATGCCAAACTTTATGAACTGGAACAAGTGAAACTTTTTAAGGAAATTTTTGGAAAATATTTATAATAAATGTCTAAAACAACTTTTTAATTTTTTTTCGAACAATCTTTACAAAATCTTGTCAAAATTTTGACACTTATTAATTACTAGAACTTTTGAAATTTAAAGGTTGCTTTATATTAGACATTTTTTTAGAAATTTTTTCCAAAATTCTAAGTAAAGGCTTCTTTTATTTAAGGCCTTTAAGGCTTGGCCTTTTTAAAAATTTATGGTCAAGACACAGAAAGACCTTTTAAGTAAAATGCGAGCTAAATCTCAATAGTATTTGAAGATTAATAAGAGTATTAAGACAATCCTTGAACTATCTTGAGGGTCATTATATGTTTTTTTAAACATTGTCAATAACTAACAAGTTGAGTATGTAGTACTTAAATGGGTTAATCAAATTCAATTTGACATTTGACATGATAGAACCTTTTTTTACATGTGTATTATCGATGATTAGATATTTAGCCCATCCTGCATGTTTTTCCCAATTCTAGGAAAAAATTCAGTGAACTTTGACAACAAATTAAGGGTTAATAGGATTGTTGTGTAAGTAAATAGTAAATGTGCTTATTTAATTATAAATAAGATAATGAAAGGTCTCGAGTCTACTTAATCCTATTGCCTATTGATTAATAGGTTTTATTCAAATTGATAAAATTCTAGAAAATATTTACCAAGTCAGCCAAAGCCAAATACGTAAATGTCTAAAGTACAAAATCCTTCGTACGAGTATCCTACTTTTGTATCATTTCCGTCTCAAAAATTGGAAAATATTTTTGAACTTTGAAAATAAAACCACACCGGCTCATCGCTTTTTACTCGATCAAGTCCATGAAACAACGAAACTATTTCAAAATTCCGAGAATAAACTTTAAATATTGATGTTTTTTATACATTATATAATATTTTAAAATGCATTTCTAGTTGGTTGTACTCTTAAGTATGTCATTACTTAGAATTGAAATATCGTAGTACCTACCATACAAGTACAAATATGGCTTATGATGATAGTTGGGTACTAATATAATAATTAAATTTCATTTCATTGGAAAAAAGAAATCAAATACAGACAATGAGAATTTAGTTAAGTAGGTACAGACTATCTGTATTTGAAAATTGTGAATATACTCTAATACGAAATACGAGTATGTACGAGCAAGTTGAAATTTGAGTGCCCTACATATACATATTAAAATTATCCTTGATTTTTGAGCAATTATAATTTGAACCTAACAGAGCATTTTTTAAATTCTTGAGCTAAAGGATTTCGATAATCAATAATCGATATATTAATTCAAAACTATTTTCATTGTTCTATTTGTAATTTATGTTGAATGAATGGAATGATGCTCTATAAATCATTCACCTTTGAGCTTTTGATCGATAATCAATACAGTATACTAGTACTTTGTATATTTATAGATTCTATTTGGATATTTGCATGTTTAGTTAAATATTTAAAGATCTATTAGAAACTAGAAAAATATGGCTTTTTAGAAAAATTATTCTTGTAAATTCATTGAACTTTTACATTTTGTAAGCATATTCTTAACTTGCCTTGCCGGCGAGATATTTCCCCAGTTTAAAAATCTCTGATGAGAGTCTACGAGACATTTTTGTCTCTAGTAAAATACTATTACTAGAATAAACTAGTATATGATAGTAAAATCTAGTACCCTACTGGCAATATAGGTATTGAGTATAGACAGATTTTTAAGCTAAAAATAACTTAAATAGTAGTACCATATTACTAGTACAAGTACCCTAATTCGAATTACAAATCTGCAAGTATCTGCATATCTGTAAGAGATATCTGTATATCTATTAGAGATTAGAGAGATCAGTCTGAGCCGGAAATACTGAAAGTCAAAGAAATCTTGTCAAAAATTAGTAACTGTGTCTTTGCCAAAACTTTTAAATTTGAAAGCATGGCCCATTTACATTTTTGCATTGGATTACTCAGGAAGGACATTTTGAACACAAGTTTAAATTAATCTGAAAAGAATCAAACCGAAACTGGCTTAAGATTTGGCATCCAAAGAATGCATCTGTTTGACCTACAAATCATTAATTTGTAATAGTTGAAACAATTAATATCATTGTACGATATGATATCCTAATCCTAACACTGATACGAATATACTGTACAAGAAATCCTTGCTTTGCAAACATTCTTTCAAAATCTCATGCAATCAATCCATGATCTATGACTTGTGTCATAAACAACATGTACATGTCCAAAACAAATGATAATTACTATAGTCTAAATGAAATCCGGTCTGGAACTGGATTCGAAAAAATGATGGCAAAACTTCAGTTACAGAAATTACTGTTATCATTAGTCATTTATTTTTACTATATACTCAGAACTCAGTACTCATACTACTAATTTTAATGAAATAAAAATCTTGTATTAATTCGAGATAACAATTCTTGGGTTTAGGTATGTACTATCAAAATTTTTGCGATTTTTTGATTCTCTGGATGATTGTTAGGATACTCTAAAAGTAGGTGCATATGCATACAAAGTACTATACTTATGACCATGACTTATATAAAGTTCTTTGTACATATAGTAGGGTAAGGGTACTTTAATAAAACTTGCAATTTGAAACAAAAATTAGTAATTTATTAGCCAATTTCTGTAAAAATGGCAAGAATTGAAGTAAGTACAATGCAGGTAGGTAATGTACAAAAGATAACCTTGAATCAGGTCTTTTCTTTCTCGGGTAACTAGACTTATCGATTTTTGCAAAATTCGGTGTTGCACATTTTATTATCCCCTTATAGGGGAATTATCCCCGGCTCCGAAAAGAACCGACCTTTCTCAAAAAGAAAAAGTACTCTTAATATTTTATTTCTAAAATCTAATATTAGTGTAAAAAAATCTAAAAACGTAATTCACTGACATACTTTTTTGGTTGTACAAAATTATTGAGAACTTTTTGAAGGAAAAACTTTCCATTACATTTTACATGACCTAAAATTACTTGGTAAAAATACTATGTTCAAACTACACAAGTGTATATTTTGATCCCTTGATAATAAAAATGTCATTATCCTACTACATGCACTTTTTAGATATAAATATTTTATACAAGTGTTTCGCAAAAATTGCATTTTTCCTTTTACTTTCCATTAATACTGCCTATCTACTTTCACTATCTTGACAGATTATATTTTTTGAGATAATAATGAGCAACTGTTTTTCTCGAGAATCGATTTAATAGTGTAGATAGTAGATACATACAAGCTATTAATGTTTCTAAATGCTTTATACATAAGGACTAAGGACTATCTAAATAGGTATCATTTACTTGAGTCGAGAGCTGAGACTCGAGCTTGAGATTAAATTTAGGATAATAGGTTAAAGTAATTAGAATCTGTTCCAGAATCTGACAAGAATATGATGCAATCTTTTAAACCTTTGTCAATGTATACAGTTACAGTACTTGGAAAATGGTCCAATTAGTCTCGGATATTCTCAAGTAAAAAAGGATTAACTTCTAGAAGGTGTGTCCTAGACAAAGTAGATAAAATTAGAACAAGTTATAGATAGGATTAGGATACATACGGCAGTTGTTTAGGTATAAGTTTTAATACGTTATATAAGTACCTACTAGAACCTAAGTACCTAATTTTAAAAATGACAAAAAAATAACCTATACCGAGTAGTTCATGTTTTTATACCCAATCATTTTTTGTATTTTATTTTTAAAATAAAAGTAAATAGTAAACAATGCAACTTACTTGAAATTTTTGAAGATTTTCGATTTCAAAAATTGTATATCTTATGATGTCTATATTTTTGAAACTTTAGGTATTGGTCTTTTTAAAACTTTTGTCGATCACTTTTGTTGACCAAGAAATGTTTAACGATTGATTATTTTCTGTAAAAAACGATAAAATACACTTGAGTATTTAAGTTTGAGCCGATTTATTCACGAGTTTTTTGACTTTGTTCTACTCTCGAACTCGGCACAAAGATGACTAACAAAACTCGAGTACTACTACTACTAACCCGGGTACTTTAATTGACGACCGAAAAAAACGAATACTACGAAAACTAGTTGACGTTTTCCACGAGTTTGAGCAGACAGTCAGAGACCATTCTATAACTGAATTTTTCTAATTTGTGTGGAGGCGTTTTATATAAAGTGGTCTTATGTATAATATTGCCACACTTCTAAAGTGGGTTTAAGAATATGTACTTTACGTCAAATTGAACCATTTAAACATATTTAAGTATATTTAATAGCAATTTGTATGAAAGCTATTAAAGTAGTACTAGTACTCTACATTATATATTATGGTACTCTCTATTTCTCTAAGCATACTTAAATTCAGTCTATGTACGAGTATAAAACAGCTAACCTCTTTTAATTTAGAATAACTCATTAAGAAATTTCTAACCACAAACCACACACCATACATAAGGTTTAGGTATACTATTCTGCAGTATTTAAATGACGATAATGATCAATTAACTGATAAAATATTGACAATTCGAACATTTTCGATAATCAAGATTATAATCTAATCTAATATTAGAATCTACCTACCTACGTAAGCAAATTTTTATACATTACATTAATTCTCATTATATTCTTACAAATACATAAATGAATATTTACCAATATTTGCTCTAGGTACCTATTGAAATTTGAAATTCGAAAACAATTTCATCATTCAAAATATTTGTAAAAATCTATACCTACTTTTTTCTATACAAAGTATTATTTCAAACATTTCCTAAAAACGTGAATTTGTTTTTAGACTTTGAACTTAATTGATCTATTTCTACCAATATCATATAAATAAAAAAAACCTAAACTTGAATAATTTTGAGTAAAAAAATGTAAAAAAAACAACTGCTACCTCAAAAAACTATTTATACAGATACGAAGCATTACCAGAAAGTTAAATAATTAATTAGGTACCTACTATCTATCTGTATCTATTTATTCCTATATTAGGTGCTGGTACCCTACTGTAACTGTAAATTAGTAAAAAAAAAAAACAAAGGAAATAGCAAGTAAATTATTTTAATAAGCTATTTTAATAATTTCCATTTTTATAAAAGAAAACTATCTAATTTGACATTTTGACGACTAAAGGAGAAATTATTTGCTTCTTTTATATTATTAAACAATAATAAATGCTATCTAGTATTTTGTAATATATAAATATAGGTAGGTTCATTATATTTAGAAAAATTAATTAAAGACTATGAAGTTGATATTAATTAAAAAAAACAGTTGACTTGTAAGGACACATTTTCTTCTTTTAAATAGGTATTAGCTACATAACATTCTTGTCTTTGTGTATTATTTTTAATTTAGCTACTACTAGTACTAGGTATACCTATATCTATTCAGAAATCTTAGCAAGAATGTCATGTTCACGATAAAGAAAGAGTTCTTTATCATCAAGTTCTATTTTTGATCCACCAAATTCAGGAAGAAGTACTTGATCACCAACATTTACAGCCACTGGAACATGATCTCCTTTCTAAAAATAATAAGAAAAAAATAATCATAATATGTAATCTTGAATTTTAGTAAACTATCTAGATCTAGAATCTAGAATAAACATAGCCAAATCAAAGTCAATTATTCTTCAAGTTTTGGACCTAATTTACTTTAGCTTGTAAAAATTAAGTTAAAATTTAAAATTAAGGTAAAAAATAGATTACATTTCATCTACCATAATATCTAACTAATTGTATAAAAAACCCAAAGCTTAGGATTAGGTATATTTTGTAAAATTTAGAATAGGCAAAGATTATTAAAATAATCTGGCTTTGACTTGACTAACCTAATTGCAATTAACAATAACAAAGACATTTTATTAAATTCAGATGATATAAATACCTCGTTACGACCACCTGGACCTACAGCAATGATTGTTCCTAAAAAATACATTATAAAAAATATTATAAAAAGGATATTCAAATTAAAACACTAAAATTGATAGTTGACAATTTATTAATTTTGCAAAATTACCTTGAAGTACTTTTCCTTGAGCTTTTTCTGGGATAAAAATTCCACCTTTAGTTTTAGTGATAGCTTCAGCCTTCTCAACCAGAACCCGATCAAACATTGGTTTAATTTTACGTCCAAGTCCTTCAGCTAATTTCCTTGCAGCTTGAGCCTACAAATCAACAAAAACAACAATAAAAATAATGAAAAATCTTTTCAACAAAAATCAAAAACTATCATTCATGTACTACATTCGGTTAAGCTCTGAAAAACTAAACCATCATTAATCATTAATTAAATTACCCTTAATTTTACAAGTAAATACATTAATATTAATATTGAGTCCAAAAATCGGGTTTTTCACGGCTGAATTAAAAAAACTACATCATACTTCGATTAATAAAAATAAAATAAAACTCTCAAGATAAGTACCTAACATTATATTTTGATTAGCTAAGCTATTCTTTCAAATTCAGTTTTAGAATACCCAAATGTAGGTATTCCTCAATATTACAATTAGGTACAATAAATACAATGCCAAAATTTGGTTTTTCTCAGCTAATTAAGTAAACTCAAGAATCTTTCCGTAATCACAATTCTACCAAGAAATACGCGAGTCTGTGTATATTAGTTAAAACTAATCCTAATTCATTTTGACTTTAGTTTTGAAAAACCCAAATACTTCAGTACAACCAATACATGAAAATGGATGCCAAAATTAGGTTGTTTAAAGCTGAACTAATATTAAATTTAAGTTAATTTAAATATATACAAACAACTTACCATTTTTGATTAATAAATTGACTTTTTTAAAATGAACAAGAAGACCTTGAAAAAACACCGGTTATGGATGATTCGAGTAGAAGACGAGTCGGTAAATGTGATGAGCAAAAATTTGGCAAAATTTTCGTCAAAAATTTCGGTCAAAATTTGCAAAATTTACAAGAAATAATTACTCTAGTAAAAGAATTGAAATAAATCGAGAGTAATTTTTAATTTTTGTGAGCATTTGATTTTGAACTTGAGAAATTTCTGGAGCGGCGCCCCAACCAGTGCATTTGATATAAATGTATGGGAAAATGCCCTAGCTAGGGCCAAGCACATGTTCTAGCTAGGCCGGCTTTTTCTGATGAAATCTCGCAGTCTCTAATTTTTTTTAGCTTTTGCTTTTCCACTTCTTTGGTAACACGCGAATTTTTCTCCAAAATTTTTCTAATTTTTGTCAAAATTTTACAAATTTATTTGCTCGCTCGATTGAAAGATAAATCTGACCTCTGACCTAATTTGAGTTCAACCATTCCTCAAAAGTACGAAATTTTTGCATTTTTTTTGAAAGCTGACTTCACCCTTTTTTATTTTTACTTTTTAATTTGACTAATTAACCAAAAGAATCTAATCAAGGTAAGGTAATGATTTAGCTCTGACAAAATTAAATTTTAGACTCATTTTTACACCTATTTAGTAGATGTGAAAGTGAGGACAAGATTGGGTTTTTTAGAACTGATTATGAAATACGTAATGCTAGGTATTTATGTAATTTTTTTTCTGGTAATTTTAGATGTGGCGATTACCTACATTAGCTCGACAAGTTGGTATGCAGCGAGTTTTACAATCGATGAATTCATCTCTACCATCAGTTGGATCAGTTCGTGGACAAGCTAAGGATGTCAGGTTTGGACCGGATGTCAGGGCTCAGATGTTGGCAGGAGTTGACATTTTGGCGGATGCTGTCGCTGTTACAATGGGACCTAAGGTAATGTATAGATTTATTTTAATTTTTTTTTGTTAATGCTTTGCTGTTTTAATTATTGTAATTGATTTTTTTACTTGATTTTAGGGTCGTAATGTTATTTTAGAGCAATCATGGGGATCACCTAAAATTACCAAGGATGGTGTAACTGTAAGTTAAAAATTAGGATAAAGATAAAAAGATTATGATTACAAGGTCAGTATGATGAATGTTTAATTTTATATTTTTTTAGGTTGCAAAGGCTATTGAATTGAAAGATAAATTTCAAAATATCGGAGCTAAATTGGTCCAGGACGTTGCCAATAATACTAATGAAGAAGTATGGCATTTAGAGAAATTCTCTCCCTTTTAATTGGATCTTATTAAATCTTAATTTGTAAAATTTTAGGCTGGTGATGGTACAACAACTGCAACAGTTTTAGCTCGTGCAATTGCTAAGGAAGGATTTGAAAGAATTAGTAAAGGAGCTAACCCAATTGAAATCAGAAGAGGTGTCATGTTGGCTGTTGAAGCCGTTATCCAAGAACTTAAACGAGTTTCTAAAATGGTAGAAAAGCCAGATGAAATCAAGCAAGGTGAGTTTTATAAATAACATCATTTTAAGATTAAGTCTAAAATATTATAATTGGTGTTGAAGGCAGAACGTGTTTATAAAGAATCAATTATAATCATAGTCTTGAATTGACACCAAAAATAACTGATCATTTTAAATTATTCTGTAAATCTTTAACTATAATGGTTTACTTTATTTGAAATTTCTTACAATGATTCTAATCTAATCATTTAAAAAATGTATAATTCAAATCCGAATTTTAAATTACAATACTTTCTTACTTTTATTTACAGTCGCGACTATCTCTGCTAATGGAGATGTTGGCGTTGGTTCTCTTATCTCAGAAGCAATGGAAAAGGTTGGAAGAGATGGTGTCTTAACTGTTAAAGATGGGAAAACTTTACATGACGAACTAGATATTTCTGAAGGAATGAAAATTGATCGTGGTTATATTTCACCTTATTTTATTAATACAGCAAAGGGAGCTAAAGTTGAATTCCAAGATTCTTTAATTCTATTCTCTGAAAAGAAAATTTCTGGTGTACAATCAATCATTCCTGCCTTGGAGTTAGCTAATTCACAAAGAAAACCTTTAGTAATTATTGCTGAAGATGTTGATGGTGAAGCATTATCAACTCTTGTTGTAAACAGGTAATTTATATCAACACTTACTATGTGTAGCTACATATAGTTAGCTAATAAATATATATTTACATATTTTTAATTGTATGGAAGTATATTAATTTTTATATATATGATTTCATTTCTAGAATTAAGATTGGTCTTCAAGTTTGTGCTGTAAAGGCTCCTGGATTTGGAGATAATCGAAGAAACACGCTTCATGATATGGCAATTGCTACTGGTGGTGTCGTATTTGGAGATGAAGCTGATTTAAGTAAGCAAAATAAATATTTTTAGGACACTGCACCGGCACTAATCTGTCTACTATTAAAATTAGACGACAAGTTCCTCATACATATACATTTGTAATTTTATATTGTAAATCTGTTCTCTTCATAGTTAAATTAGAGGATGTCAAACTTAGTGATTTGGGAAGAGTTGGAGAAATTTCAGTTACCAAAGATGATACACTTATTCTCAAAGGCTCAGGAAACAAAGAAGATGTTGAACGAAGAGTTGAAACAATTAAGGATCAAATTAAAGAAACAACTTCTGATTATGAAAAAGAAAAACTTCAAGAACGTCTTGCTCGTTTAGCTGCAGGTTTGTGTACTTATGCTTTTATTAAAATTAATTTGTAGATTTGTTCTATGATAAAAGTTTTAAATTGGACAATTTATTAATATTTTATGTTTATCTATAGGTGTTGGAGTAATTAAAGTAGGTGGAGGTAGTGAAATAGAAGTCAATGAGAAAAAGGACAGAGTAAATGACGCTCTTAATGCAACCAGAGCAGCTATTGAAGGTAAATTATTCATTTTAAATTTCTATATGTGGTGTATCTAATATTGTTTACATTTTATTTTTGATGATGAGTAGAAGGTATTGTTCCCGGTGGTGGTACTGCTCTTCTTAGATGTGCAGGTTGTTTAGATAATGTTAAAACAACTAACGAGGATCAAAAGTTAGGAGTTGATATTATAAGAAATGCCCTTAGACAACCAGCTATGCAAATAAGTGAGTTTTAATGCAGTAAATTATTAAATTACTCTTTGCTAATTTTATTGTTGAATTTTAGTTAAAAATACTGGCCTAGATGCTTCCAAAATTGTGTCAAAAATTGAAGACTCGAAGGAACCCCATTATGGATATGATGCTCTAAATAATAAATTCGTTAATATGTTGGAGGCAGGTATAATTGATCCAACGAAAGTCGTAAGGACGGCATTGATGGACGCTGCCGGTGTCGCCTCGTAAGATTTACTCAATTCATTCATAATATGATTTTTTTAAATTATTGTTATTTTTTAATTCTTCTAAAGACTTTTGACAACTGCTGAAGCTGTTGTAACAGAAATACCAAGCAAACCTGAGCCAAATATGGATGCTATGGCTGGTATGGGTGGTGGGATGGGAGGAATGGGTGGTAATTAAAAAATATTTTTAATTATGAACTTTTCACTTGTTCAATATTTACTCTTTTTTATAAATTCACAAATAGGTATGGGCGGCGGTATGTTTTAAATTCTTACAGCTCAAGCTCTGCGCTCATTTAACGTATACAGAAATATTATTTTTAGTTAGTTGAGCTGAATTTAAATAATTATATTTTATTTTCTAAAGTAGAAATGGAAAGCCGTGCTGATGAACTTTATTCAATGTTTGGAAAGTAAAACACCTACAACCTAACCTAACCTAGATGTTCTTATTTAATATTAAAAGATAAGTAAATAGATTTAGTAAAATTATATATCTCTATTTAATTTTGTACTACATGTTCTTGTTATAACTATCATAAGTGAAAAAGTTAAGTGACTGATTCTACTCATAATATGTTAAAAATTACTACAATTTAAATTATAGTCCAAGATTGTGAACAGTGAAAATGTGTCTGGTAAGATGAGTCAAATTAAGTAAATAAATAGCTTTATCATAGTCTTTATATTTAAAAAAATATATAACAAAGAATTCGTTTTACTGGAGAATTAGCGGTAATAAGTTTGGCATAAGTTATAGGTATAGGTATAGGGCTGATTTATTTTTTTCAGGGTTTATTTGTCATCGAAATTGTCATGATACGATACAGTTTCGATTTTTATTCAGGATCAGTAGCTGGCTACTAGGCTACTTTTCTAAGCTGGACTTTGCACGTTTACTACAAGTAGGTACTTTATCTAGTGTTGAGTGGAGAACTAGCCGAGAAGAGACGCTCGAGGACTTTTTTCTACTGCTGGAGATTAGAACTGGAAAAAATTAAAGAACAAGGTAGCAATATCTACGGACTATAGAAAGTGTAGTGTAGTAGTAATAGCATGCAGATAGAAGTTTTGGTTTCCCAGAAAATTTGTTCACCCGGGATTTCTATTTCTCCAGCAGTCTTGCTATAACCTTCACAATTCCCACATCTTTCTCTTTTTGCTCTCAAATCATTGTTCGTATTACACTTTCCACATGTTTAGACACTTTCATTTCAATATACCCAAGCAGGTACATAAATAGTAAAATAATATATCACTTTCTTTCACTCGATTTTTCATCAATAGACAGAAGAACTGGTCTTCTCACAGGTTTGCTTTCTCTCGGACTTGATCCCTTATTAAAGTAAAATACTTTGACCGGGTTTTTTTAGATCAAAGTTATTGAAATATAACCATATAATTATAAGACCAGGGTATAAAAAACAAGTGAAGTTTTTCAATTCTAGACATTAAACTTAAAATCATCAATAAAATCTGGCTTTGCAATTTCATGAATGATTAACATGAACCAAAATTCATATTTACTTTCACCATCAAGAGTTATAACCTAATTGGTAAGTCTAATTTTTTTCTATACTAGAAATATAACAGCAATTAGCAGGTTAGATAAGTAGGTAGTTAGTCATGCTGAAACTATAACGATCGTGGGCGAAACATAAATTACCTAACCATAATTATAAGCCTTTATTTATGAGAAATGTTTAAAAATACCAATTAGTATCTGTAGTAGGTAGATATTTCCTACTACCTATAGATATAGATATAGGTACTGATATTTTGCAAAGAAACCATGTAAAGGGTAATTATCTCTCTGTATAAGTATCAGTCTAGAGCAAAATTATTAGAATAATATGGATAAGTAATTACTTTTTCATTCTTATTAAGGTTTTAGCTTTATTTTATTTTATGCCTCTTTCACTATGAATTTTTAGGGTTTTTTAGGTTAAAAGTTAAGAGTTCAATCTAAAGATTAACATTTAGCAATTCTCCGTAATTTTTGGCAAAGCCATAATAATAATGTAGCAAAAGTAGGTATCTACTAGTAGTATCTTCACAAAAACATAGACAGCTTTCTCCTACATATAGAATATCAGTATGGTTAATATAATGGCTTGTTTCACTCTAAAAATAATAGCTACATACAGATACATAGTACTATAGTAGTAGAAAAGGAAGCAGATACAAACGACTATCTGTGGTAGTAGCTTTTTAAGAATTATATCTATTTCTATTCTCGGCCTTTGCCCTCATTTGAACGTACCCCGAATCTCATATTTTATTCTTCAGCTACCCTCACAAACCTTAAACTGATATCAGATACTTCGTATCTTAGGTAAGTAGATTGTAATTTCAAGTAAAGATATTATGCTATAGTCGGTACAGAGGTACTTGTATTTAATTTTTTTTGATTTTGATGCGAATTCTATCTATTTAGGTAGTTCCTAGAGCATAAGACAAAAGCTAGATTTAAAGATGAACCTTAGATCTATAAAGGTTTCAAGAAGGTTTTTTCTGTGTCCAGCTTAAATATCCCAAGACAAAATGTCCAGAAAGCCCAGAATGTCCCAAACCAAAAATGTCCCAAATCAAAAACATTTTCTATCCTATTTCGAAATTATGTGATACTTTGCTTGTCCGTATACTTAAATGATAGTATAGTGATCCTTAACTTTCACTTGAACCAACTTCAAGTCCTAAGGGTATTATTGCATTTGTGCTTTTTTTGTGAGAAATAGAATGTAGGTACCTACATGAAGGTACTTATTTTTCTGCGGGCATGAAAATAGAAAAGTTAAAGTTTACTTTTGGCCTTTTTATTCTACGTCCTTTAATAGTTTTTTATTAGAATTAGATATACCTATCTATGATATGTACACGTAGTACCTACTGGTATAAAGTATTCAGAGGAAATCACTAATTTCCGATCTTTTATAGTATAAAATTCTTCATTTCTTCATTTATCTGATCAACTGGAAAGAAAGAGAGAAAGTAAGAGAAAGCACAACTTTCTCCTTAGCATATATTTTCTAGTATTCTATGTAGTAGGTAGCTATGAACTTTTTTTTCGAGTTCATTTTTTATTTTTGTTCAAATAAGAATCTCATAAAACAAATCGTTAGTGGAGCACAGGATAGAAAAAAAGTTCTTACTTTGTTTGACTTTTAAGATTAAGTCTTCAAGTATGTATCTAGATAGTACCTACCTAATAGATAAAAAAAATGTCAAAATAGGCCAATAGGCATGAGATTAGGCATGAGATAAAAGCAAGTTGGGGAAGTAAGTTTATGCAGATATTTTTTCTAGAATGATTCAAGAAATCCAAAGTTCTGTGAAAGTTGTGTATAAAGGTGAGAATAAGTTCATAAGATTTTTTTTTCAAAATATAAATGAGGTTCTTAACGAGTTTGATGTTTGGAGTTTTTTTTAGAACTCTAGTCTTATACTCTATGTAGGTATAGGTGATAAAGGATCATCGATCTCTTCTAATACTGTACAAGCAAAGGTTTCATTTTTTGAATAAAATTTTGTTCAACTACACAAGCTTTTTAAACCATACTCTAGTACCTAGTTTTCTTTTTTTATTTAGTTAATTTTATTAGGTTATGAGGATTACATGCTTTAGCTTGTAACTTTTTTTTTAATTTTAAACAATATCTTTATTAACATAATTATACTCGTAATCAGTAATCTTGCAATAATCTACTTGTTTAAATAATATTCAAATAAAATCTTGCTATATGGCAATATGGCATTTATTAGACTTTATTTCGAAAATAAAATAATCTTTTTGGAAATCCTATTAAAATCCTTGTAAACCTTTGAAACTAATCATCAAAATTAAAATTCCTTTAAATGGCTAGATACTAAAGTGTCATTTTGCTTGTTTACCAGTATACTAGAAAGTACCCTACCATAGTAGCAATATCCTAGCAGTAGGGTACATAGCAGTATCAGTATCAGTAGAATTTCTTCAAGAAAAAGCAAATTGAATGCTTTTTTCCTCATATTATCATCTTAATCTGACTCGTATATCAGTCATCGAGTGAATAATGTACTCTAGACAGACAGCAAATAACATTGTGAATCATCATTTATTTCCCTATCTAAACTTCCACTATGTACTATAGTACTTATAGTATAGTATATATCTGAAAGAAATTGAGGATCCAGATTTATTTTACCCATCTTAAAAAGTGTCTATATAATGTAGTAGAGCCGAAGGCAAGAATTCAATTTTCTATTTTTATCTTTCAAATTCCATTAATTTGAAAGGATTAATACTTCACTTTAATTGAAATCTAAAAGCAATATACTTATTCTAGGTGTACCTACTAGAAGATCAATGCTTTTATACCTATCAGTACATACAAGTGCCTACTACTAGCCTAATATAAGAATAAGTAGATAAGTTTAAGGAGAAAGAAAACTTTCTTTCATTTTCTCCAGATATTTTTAATTTAGCGTTTTTTGACACCTCACCTGCTGTGCAAGATACTACCTATAATAACTTAATACTACTTTGACCCAATTCTTAACAAATTCGTAATCGTAATAAAAATTTGCCAATTTATCTAATTATTTGAAATCAGATATCTACTATGGTAACTAACCTAGATATAAGCCTGTATTCTCATATGTATCTACTATTAGTACTGATGACAGTAGTAAAAAGTTCGAAACTTTATAAATAATGATTTCCTTTTCTTTTTTCGAGAAATATTAGTGCTTTTAATTTTACTTCCGCTTTCTCCTCATATTTCTAGTTTTTAAATCTCATATATCATCTCGATTTTAGCTCATACATATTATAGACTATTTCTAAGACTATTCATGGGATTGATGAAAAATGGCCAACTTGACCGCAGTTATGAAAGAATTGGCCAAGTTTTTTTTATAATCTCATTCCTTTCCGAATTTCGAATTTCGAACCCTCTTGATAGCCATAGATCGGATCTCTCAAGGCATTTATAATAAAAGATTATTTTTTTGTGCTTTTTTTATAGAGTAAGAAAACTTTTTTGTAAGTATTAAGAAAAGAGCGTGGTTCTTGAAAATAAGTTGTTGAGAATTGAGAATCTCGAATCTCATACCAATAAAAATATCGTGACCGTCATGAAAGCTCAATTTTGTACAAATAATTCCTAAATCCCTAAACCTATATGGTATAAGTTCAGTTTTGCTAAAAATTACCGATTTAAAAGCTAAAATAGTAGTCAAAATCAAAGTCAAATTTCCTAAAATTTTACAAAAATCTTGATCCATTGTGGGTAGTATATTTATTTTTAAGTATAGCAGGCTAATGGTGAGTAATAATACTTATAGTACCTATAATAGTAGTACTAATACTGATATGATCTTGATCTGATATAAGGTGGGTCACCATAATAGTATTACAAAGTGCTTTTTATCTTATTTTTATTGCCATTACATTATTATTGGAATAGAGGGATAGAAATAGAAAAAAAGTAAAAATGTAATAAGTACCCTAGGTACTACCTTAGTCTCTAGTACCTACTACATAGTATGATGTAATGGTAGGAAGCCAAGGGAAGAGATTGAACCCAGCAGGATTTTTATTTTTTAAGGAAGCAAACTTTCTTCAATTTCTCTTTCAAATACATTATAACTTAATAGTATCCTACCTACTACTTATACTAGTACCTACTTGTAGTAGTTTTTATTATAAAAGTGTAAAGTCAATCTAATCTCAAGTTAGATGTATGGAGTATGGAGGGTGGTGAATTGTAAAGAATCTCCTTTCAAATTATAAAAATATATAAAAAATGAGATTGCAATTTGCTTAGAAAATAAAATATAACTTGTAAACAAATACTAGGAAAAAAATAGTGGCTACTAGTACAGTAGTAGTAGTTACTTCCAGAAAGAAGTGAGAAATCAAATTATGAATAAAATGTAGGTTATATCTTCCTAGAGAGCTAAAAATATGAATAACTACACTACTACTGAACTGATAGAACAAAGTATCTACATAGTAGTTAGAATTTATCTTAATAAAAATCCTCCCATTCTCTTAACTTATGTATCTCTCAAGTTAAACCTTGTTAAAAATTAATAATCTTCTGAAAATAAACAAAAGTACTACTACGAGTACGAGTACAGTTTTGCTACAATATAGACTATAGTACTACTGCTGGTACTACGAGTATACTTGTGTACTTGCATTACAAAGCCCAGTATTTTTGTGTATCCTATTGAAATACCGGATTTTATATCTTTTCGCTGATAATATTCAAAACTGTAAAGAGCTTGATTACACTGTGTAAATAGACAAAACTTGCTATTTACATTTTAGCATTTTAGCATATTTTACACATGAGAACTTGTTTAAGTAAGCAAAATTACAAGCTTCGCATTCGCATACAGTAGATACAGTATTCATTGAATTTGCAATCCTTCTCTATTTTACTTGTTTATTTGTAATGGTGCCTAGTGTGACTAGTCGTAAGGGTATATTAGGGATAGTTCAGAAACTTTCAGGAAATTTAGACTTGGACAGCCTTATTTTCGGAGACCCAGTTTTTATTTTGATCTGACATTTGTTTGAGAATATCTTGGGTATCTCTTATAGAAATATCAGTATAGTATTACAAATTTGAGATCAATCCTTCTAAAACAGGGTATCCCTTCTAAAACAGTTCCCAACTATCCCTATAGTGCCCCTGTTTATCTAATAGTAACTGTGTATTCTATTTGGTTTGTATAATTAATATAAATAGTAGTGGCAATAAAATGAGGAAATGAACAGCAGGAGGTAACCCTCCAGGTCAGGATTTGAGATCAAAAATGAAAGATGAGGATCCTCTATTATCTATTTACTTGTATCTGTAGTACTATTACAAGTATTACTTACATAACATACTACAGAATTAAACCATTATATTAGTAGAATACTCATTTTATCAAGACTCTCTAGATTCTAGATAGAATTTTATCTATTTGTAAGCGTAGTCGTAGGTAAGATAAATAGTAAATAGAAACAATATGAAAGGGGAAAGTAGGAAGAAAGCTAGGAAATGAAATAAACGAGTTTCATTTCTAAAAGTACCTTACTCAAGTATTAGTAACTAGTACCTACTGATGCTGTTACATAACTAGAACTAGAACTAGTAATAGAATATTATGTAAGTAATTGTACAGAGATACTTTTCTATGAGATTTTCTGTATTCTGTAGATAATAGTGGTACTAGTAGTACTATGTATGGCTTTGTCTATCAGTTCTGTTCTGACCAACTTCTTCTTTCTCAATTCTAAACTTACTTCCACGCTTCAGGCCTATTTACACTCAAATCAAATTAGTAAAGGATGAAGATAAAGATACGTGTGCTGAATTCTATTTAGACTTAAAGATTTTTTTTTAGTTTTTGAGAAATTGGAATTCGAAGCACAATAACCTATATATTCTAAGGCAAACCTCAATCCGGATTAAAAGAGCCTTTTTTTCATCAGAGTTCTGTTCAAACTATTCTACTTGTGTATATAAGTTGGTCAAGAGATTCCAATAAATGATACTAACACTCAAGTATCTACAATCCTATAACAATTTTATACAAAATTAACCGCAATACTACTGCAAAATACTGATATAGGTAGAAAAAATTGCGAATTCTACTCTCTACTGAAAGTTTATTTATCTTGAAACCTTTAGTTTTTAATTTTTCAGAAATTGTGTCATTAACTGAAAATGTGCCTTAAATTTGACCTGGTTTAGCTGGTCTTTGACCTTCAAAATGTATAAATACCTAATTCTAAAAAAATGTCAATGTGTATGTTGACATAGGGTACCTACCATGTTTATCATATTACGAATTCAGCTTTATTTCATTAAATTTTAATAAGAATAAAAAAAGTACAAAAAAAATCTGATTTAAATCTTCAAATACGGGGACCCATGCGAGCCATGTATAATAAATTTAAAATTGTAAAATATTGTGTAAAATTTTAGAAAATGGATTTAGAAATTGCTTTATAGGTAGTTAAAATATATATTTTTTTGAGCTAGTTACGAGTATTCTACTTAATTTTAATTATTATAAAATAATCGGGTAAAACTTTCTGGTAAGACTCAAAAGAGATCAAATCTTAAGAAACTCAAGCAGAACAATTGAAAATGTCGAAAGCAGATTTTAGAGATCCCTTTGTTTTATCCCATAGGTTGAAAATTAAGTAGACTGTTCTAATAATAAAATGATGGATTTTGGAATAATATGAAATATTTCATGTACTCGTAGGTACTACATTATATATTTGAACTGAATGCTTTTCTTGTTAGGTAATTTAAAGGGTTCTTTGTGATTTAATTTTAAATTTAATCATATTCCTACCCGTAGAGTTTTACCTAATTTTGCTGTCTAAACAATTGACTACTGATAGAGTATTTAAAAGTAAATTATATAGCTCAAGACAGGGTTATTCTAAACCATCATCAAATTCTGTCAATTTGATGTTACTTATCAATAGTATTAGCGTATTAGTAAGATATTCTATAGCTAAAATGTATATCTAGAATTTAGACAGTAATTTGAAATTCTTTGAAATTTCTATTGGTAATTGGTACTGAACTGCCTGATGAATTTTTAACAAACATTATTTTTATCAATATCCAAAAACCATAAGATGAAGTAAAGTTGTATTTACCAAAATTAGGAGTTGAAAATTCTCGATCCTTCGATCCCTCAAATTGAACCGGAAATAATATAATTTTTTAAATTCGATTTTTCGAACTTAATAATGGGTATAGGGGATTAGCTCTAAACCCTGATGGTCTAAACCATTTAGATCTAAAATTTAAGGTCTAAACCATATGGTCTAAACCATAAGGTCTAAAATTTAAGGTCTAAAACTTAAGGTCTAAACCATAAGGTCTAAAATTTAAGGTCTAA
>JAQIXA010000236.1:0-53325 GCA_034699045.1 Nanhermannia cf. coronata Gr-Ori-00579 | reverse complement strand
ACAAGTGACAAGGACATACAAAAGCTTATGCTTAATAGATTCTTATATCTATAGAAGTCCTTTAACAACAATAATAAAAAAAAAATAATAATTTAGCTTTGAATACCAGATTTAGGCCTCGTTTTTACATGTATTTAATATAAAATTAAGACAAAATCGGGGTTTTCAGACCTAAAATATATAGGAAGATTTATATCTGGCAATTTTTGTCATTTGTAAATTATACGACTTTACGATTAGTACCCTACCTATTACTATTATCTATCCTATGCTTGTCTCATAAAATTCTATTTAAATAAATAAGTTTTTTCCATTATTTATGGTCTTGACTATGCTTAATTCAGCTTTGAAAAACTACATTTTGGATTTTGACACAATAATACAAGTAGGTAAATGTATAAATATACGAGATTGAGATTTAATTTTGGTTTCTCAACTCAACACTCAACCCGGCAGAGAAACCAAAATTAAATCTATATTAATTTAGGTCTGAAAACCCCGATTCTGTCTTAATTTTATAGTAAATACATGTAAAAACGTGGCCAAAATCTGGTATTCTAAGCTAAATGATTAGAAGAATCAACACCAATTAAAATCAAAATTCAATATCGACTTAAAACCTTTAAAAATACGATCAAATCATAATTATTTATACAATCTACAATACAATCAACATGTCATAAAAAGGTCAAATGTACTTACTATTTGGTCAATTTCTCGAAAAACACCCTCGTCTCGTCTTCGGTCAGGGGCCTCATTTTAATCACAAATAACTTTAAATTAACTACAACAATTAAAAACCTAAATAAAAATTAAAAATCTCAAAATCTCAAAATTCTTAAAAAATTCAATTCCAAAAATCCAAAAACCAAACACGTGCGTGTTTTTGTATTTTAGTTTTTAAAAGTCCTATAAGTTGATACTGCACATTTTAAAGCGGTTTCCAAAATAAAATCTCGAAAAAAATAATAAAAATGTTTCAGTTTCAGTTTCAGTTTCAGTTCAGTTCAGAAAATTGTAATTTTGTTTTTTAATTGTTTTCAAGTTGATTGTTGAGACAAAAATGGCAACTTTAAATTCACTTGGACGATTGGAGACCTTGTTGGCTCCCTATTGTTATGGACCTGAGACACCATTGCCGATAAATGACCCAATTCCACCTGGACTCACTCAAAAAGCTTACATTTCACAAGGTAACTTAACTAATTGTTGATAAAAATTAAAAAGGTAGCTTAATTACTTTTTGTATATTATGCATTTAAGCTCTGTAAAACCCGATTATTGTCTCTAATTTGCAAGTACATTAAATTTGCATTTTTGCTTAGAGCTAGGGAAATCCGACTTTTCAGAGTTGAATTTAATGATGATTTTGTATAATTTGTTCTGCAAAGCTCTAAATGAATAAAATTAATTGTAGTTTAATTTTAATGGCAAATGGCTATTCAAATGCAAGTATTTAAGATCTGAAAAACCAGATTATGACTACGACCTTTAATTTACAAGTAAAACGCATCAAGGCATAATATGAATTTTCAGAGCTGTAGTTCAATGATTTTTTATAGTATTCTATCTATAAAAGAATATGTATGAACCTAAAGGAATGTAATTGATATTAATGTGTTTTGCGTTTTAGATTGTCAGTTTGGTTACCAGTACAATCAGAATCAAATCCGATGCTTTCCAGGTAAAAATTACGATTTTTTTGTTGAATGACTTTTTTTATATTTTTTTATATTTTTGTAGTTAACTCGGAAATTAAACCAGGAACAAGTGATTCTGCTATAATTAAAAGAAACTCGCAGTTAATTGTGTCGACGAGTAAATACACCTTTAAATCAGATTCTAATGGACCTTTAATAAACATTACTTGTGTTGCTGAATTGGGTAAGTTAAATATAAAATAAAACTAAATATCTAGGTAGGTACTTATTCGAATAAATAATAAATAAAAAGTATTGAATTGTGAATTGATGTAGAGAATGATTAATAAATTATTTTATTTTCTAATTTTATTAGCTGTTCACAATCAAAGAACTACTTCTGGAGTGAAAAAATTACTCTTAGGTCTTGATGTTTCAATGAATGAAGGTGCTTTGGTTATTTTTGACCCACTAATTGGCCGTAAGTTAAATATTTTGTCTATATTATTAGTATAAGTACATTGAGACCGAAATCTAGGTTTTTAAAGTTTGTGGTTTAATTAAATCGATAGGTAGGCTAATTATAATTTAGGTGTTGTAATTAATGTTAATATAGAAGGTTAATATTATTTTAATTTTATGAAAACAGGACCTGTAAAATGGATTACCTTACCTTTACCTGTAAGTAAATATATAATTTGCTAAGATGATTAATTTAATGATAGGTGTTTAGTGTTTACTCAATGAAAATGAAACAGAAAATTTATTAAAATTAAAATGTTATTTTTTATTAATTTTAGGCCACAAGTGTTTCAATTATCAGCCATTTCGAAAAAGAAGTTTACAACAGGCCGTTTTTCAACCCTGCTATGATTTCAATGGTGGGAATAGCTGTAGTTGGTTTAAAAGGAGGACAAGTTTTAATTGTTGATCTCGGATTAGATGATAATGAAATATTTCGGTCCTTACCATTTAAAAATAATTCTTTTGAAAAACATAAGTTGATATTCGTTGATCCTGATGATTTACAAATTGCAACTAAAAGGAAAGCTTTACTTAAAAAAAGTCAAAAGGAGAGGCATACCATTTGTCTTCAATTTATAAGTTAGTTGATACTTACTTTTATTTCCTTACATCACATGTCATTTTTTAATAATATTTATTTTCTTTTAGGCGAATCTCGTATAATAATAGAAGATGACGAAGAAGAAAATGAGCAACTATTTATATATTCATCTCCTGATAACAGTATACTCGAAAGGATTGAAAAAGATACAGTTTTCATTTCAGCGATTGAATACATACCTCAAATTGGATCACTAGTTATTGGATATAGCTTTGGAGCATTTCAAATTTGGAAAATTGATGAAATGGAATTAAAATATAGTTCACCAGTTTATGAAGACACTTTAATTTTGTCATTTGTATATCAACAACCAGGTATGGTTAAGGTTCCGGTCCCAAGTACTAAACCCATAATCCATATTCCTACTAAAAAAAGTATAATCGTGTATAGTAGCTCTATTATAATTTTATTTTATTATAATTTGTATTTTAGTTGATGATCCGAAAAACTTTTGCTATCTATGGGTTCTATATGGTTCAGCAACTGCAGAATTACAAGAAGCTCAAGCTGAATTATATTCTCTTTTCTACAATAAGAAATTCTATGATCAGCATATTGGATTTACTTATCAGGTAAAGCTTTTCTTAAAAATTAAAAAACAAAAAAATGATAAAAGTACCTGACTTTGGATTTTGATTAGGTTATTAAACTTGTTTTTATTTCTTTAAAATTATTTTAGGATTTAGAAAAATGTAATCGTAGATTATCAATTAAACTCGAAGACATTTATGCAACTTTATCTGACGATGATACAGAAGAATCCATTGATAATTCAAAATATTTAGTAAGACCTATAAGAATGTGGACACATTCAGAAAACTTGACCTTTTTTGCTTGGGAAACAAATCGACCTGAGATATTTTATGTTGGAATTTTTGATTTAAATCAGTGGTACTCGGTAAGTATAAATTAGCATTAACAATTAGCCTTAACTTAATTTAAATATTAGGTACTACATTATATTTTCTAGTAATTTATAATATTTACTTACGATTAGTATGAGAGTATAATAGGTACCTAGTACCTACCTAATAATTCTAATGTTTATTTTTTTTTAACTTTTTAGTCACAAACTATTGATATTTTACAAATTTCAATATCTGAATCGACGCAATTACAACCGTTTTGGACAGCAATCAAATTAGAAACGACAGGTAGATTTTTTAAAACATTACTTAATTAATAATTTCTAATATTTTTAATTTATTTTCTGATTCTTGTTGCATAATTAATTAGGTGTAAATAGCAATCCATGGGATATTAGAATAGTGCCGAAAACAATTGAAAGATGGGTGAATCCTTATTCTCAGCTTGATGTTCACTTATATCCTGCATCAATTACTTTCAGTAAGTATTTATATCAATCTGTATACTTTACAAATAATATCAAATAATTATAATTAATTTTTTTAATTTTAGAGGGACTTTGTTTAACTTCAACAGGCTTTTATACATTTGAAAATTTTGGTATTCAAGAAAAACTTCTTCGTGTTATACAAGAGCAGGGATTTTCATTAATGATAGAGCCCTCAGTTTTAAGAAATGTTTGTCAAACTTTCGGAATTGAGCCAACAATATCTATTCCTTATCAAAATATAGATAAAAAGGTTAGTACCTAAATAATTTTTTAAAATTTCTACAAGTTTAAGTTTTGTAAAATGTATATTCTAATATTCATTTGTTTTCTACAGATTGCTGACAGATTTGCAATTTTCACATCACTTATGGATATAAAACGTTCTCATCTAATCGTTCGAATGGCACACAAATGGCTGGATGGATCATTTGCGAATGAGGGCTTGAGTATTGATTTAATTCTAGACTGGATTGTTAATATGACTTTTGGGATTCGACTAGTATTAAATGAGCATTGGGACGATATGTTTAATATCCGAAATACCGAAGTGTCACCCGAAACTGTCAAATTATTAAATTATTCAACAAGTTTTTTAAGTTCACTTAAAGGCGCACTCGCAATAATTATGAGACCTAATGAAATTTATGAATGTAAGGTGCTATTTTTTATACAAATTTATAAAAATCTGATTATTTTTTTTTATATTTTAGCGAGGAACACCAAATTGGATTCTTTAAAACTTGCCTTAGAGAAATTAGTACAGTTTTCAACTATTTTATTAACAATTTATAAAGCTGGTCTCTTGCCTGAATCGGATAAGATTGATGTATCTAGTCCACTAGTCGCCTTTTACGAAGAAAAAAGGAAGCAAGTTAGAGACTCGGTAGAGAAATGTAATTATCTTGAACCAGAACACAAAAGGGTAAGAAATAATGGGTCGCGGACAAAATCTTAACATACCAAAATCCTACCTCCCAAAATCCTACCAAACCGAAATCCTACCACTACCTAAACCAAAATCCAAAATTTTGTCAAAATTCTCAACTTTTGAGATTTTTATTATGCAATTTTTGACAAAATTGACGAGAATTGGTCAAAAATTTTGACTTTTGCCATAAATTGCATATTAAAAATCTTATAAGTTGAGAATTTTGACAAAATTTTGGATTTTGGTATAGGTAGGATTTCGGTCGGTAGGATTTTGGGAGGTAGGATTTTGGTATGTTAGGATTTTGTTCTAGAGCCAGAAATAATAGCATAATTAAATAAACAATAAATTATTGATATGTAAGGTTTAATTGATATAAGGCATTTTTAAACTTTACAGTGTCATTCATTGATGATTGACTATCTATTAGAAAAATTTGATGAGAATTTTTTAAGAGAAGAGTGGAATGTTGAGGATGATGAAGAAATTTATCCACCTAGACATATTGGATATATCTTATGTATGCTTCTTTGGGATCATGAAGATCAGAAAGCAATAGCCAGAGTTGTTTTCTATTACCTTATGGATATTACGAGAGTCTATCAAAAAACATATCATTATGAGTAAGCTGCTCTAGTCTAATCTATTTTATTTCCAAAATTATATAATTCTGTTTGTTTTAATTTTTCAGACATGAACTTCAAGGGGATATATCTTCAATTTTAAATTTAAATTGGGAAGAACAAAATGAAATTTTTCACCTATGGGGGATTGATCAAGGGAATTTTAATGATGCTCTTGGATACTTGACAGTTAATGGTGGTGTGCATTCTTGTGAAACTTTACCTTGGGATCCAGCACTTGTTCTTATCACAGCTCAAGGTCAAAAAGATCATGTGAAGTTATTGAGACGGAATTCCCCGTTTAATCTTTATAAGTAAAATATAATATAGTTTATACTTTTGATGCTTGCTATTAAATTAAAACTTTAATTTTGATTTATATTTATGTTGTAGGATTTACATTAATATGATGTGCGAAAGAGAATCAAATTACTCACTATTAGTTGAAGAGTTGTCCAGTTCAAAATATTTCCAGGAATATGAATTTCTACAGCATTTTTTTAAAGGTACTTTTATTACTACTATATTAATAATTACTTACTTTGATTTTTAACCTTTTAAATGATAAATGCATCTCATTTTTTAATTTTTTTAGTAATCAAGAAAAATGGTCATCTGAAACAATTTGTCACTTTTAGTTCAAAAAATCTAGATCGGATGCAAAATGAAGTTTTAGAAGATTTCCTTGAAAAAGAGAAAACATTTGATTGTGAAGAGTTATTATTCTATCTGTTTCTTAAAACGAAAAGAATCAAAAAAGCTCAAGAGCATCTTGATAGTATGAGAATCAAATGGAGTCAAAGAAATTCGAAATATGATGACAAATTTTCATCATTTCAAAAACATGTGAGGAGTATGAAAATCATTGAAGATAGTGAAGCAAGAAATCCACTTGATAAATTTCTTTCGTGTCGAGGAAGTTTAGATCATCTGTCGAGGCCTGAAAAAATCATGAAAGTTACTGTTATTCGCTCAAATAGCGAAGATGATGACTTGAGACAGTTAATTGAATTCCAAGAAGAAAGGACAAAGAAAAGACAAAGGAGATCATCATGTTTTTCGTTTAGTCCTTTGAAACATTTTGAGGGAAATGTTTATCTCGATACAAAAACTCTTAATAATGATGATGGTGGTAATTCAAATGCTTCTGAAAGTGATTCACCTTGTTTTAACTTTAATATACAAAATCTATTAAAAACACCTCGAATTAATCATCGTAAAAGTATGAATGCAGCTAATCAACCAACACCACATTCAGCATATCTTACACCTCCTACTCATTCAATTTTAAAGGTAAAAATATTAAATTAATTGCAATACTTATATTCATTTAATTCAGCTAAACAAACAGATTTTGATTTTTGTCTTTTCTTTATTTATAGAATAAAGATACACCAACTAAAGGCTCAAGTCCAATGAAAAATATAAGGACGAGATTTGAGGATCGAGGTTCAACATCACCACCTGGAATTTTACAGGATTCAACCTCATTTCAAAAGATTTTGTTTCCTAAGGATGATTCAAAAATGGAAAAACATGTTTCAATAGTAGTTGACTCGAGCGACATGGATTCTCCAGAACCTGATCAATCTTTTGAATCTGAACAAGACGAAAATAAAGGTACTATACATTGCATAATTAATAAGTTTATAGATTGTATTTTTTATGTGAATCATCCTTTTAATTCTAAAGATGATTTCGAGATGAAAGATGATTTTGAGATGACAGATGAATCGAGCTTGAGCTTTGCCTCACCCGTTGGACAGAAAGCAGATGAAACTGTAGGTAGAGATGTAACAACTTTTGAAAGGCTAAATGAAAATGACTCTAAAATAGGTATGCTATAAGGTCAAACTACAAATAATACTAATACAGATAATAAGCATATGTTAGTTGTATGTATTTCACTTTAAATTCAAATGTTAATCAAAAATATTATCTTTTTAAGCTAATTATACCTGTGGAGTAACTGGGATTTATGATGAAATGGATTTGAAAGACGATTTCAGTTCTAGCCTCGAACATTATGGATCTGGATCTCATTCTCCTTCTCATCTAGCTGTTGACCTAAAAGTTCAAGAAAAAGAAGAGGTTATAACACCACCAAAAAGTTTCTCGAGATCTCGAAGTAAAAGTCCTACATTATCAGTGAATGAAACATCTGTAAAAGAAATTGAAAAAGATAATGATGATGATATCAAGGATGAGGATCAGTATGAGGATGAACCACCTGTTAAAAACTTAAGATCCCGAAGTAAAACTCCTACATTATCAGTGAATGAAAATGAAACATCACCTTTAAAAGAAATTGATGATGATATAAAGGATGAGGATGATAGAACACCGATTAAAAGTTTAAGATCCCGATCCCGAAGTAAAACTCCTACATTATCAATGAATGAATCACCTGTAAAAGAAATTGAAAAAGATGATGATGATGATGATGCTGATGATATCAAGGATGAGGATCAGTATGAGTATGATGAACCACCGGTTAAAAATTTGAGATTTCGGAGCAAGATACCTAACTTGTCATTGATAAAAGAAATGGACGAGGATGAAGATGAGAAAACGAAAACACCTCTCAAGACAAAATCTAAGGGTTCACAAGGATCAGAAACAGAATCACAAGAAAAAGAAGCTGATCAGAGTAGTGTTGATGACGATGATGAGGCGGATATAAATACCACTGCAGCATCCCTGATACCAAGGCCAAAGAAAAGAACTCGGAAAGCTTCTTCTTCCTCTCAAGATTATTCCGAGTCTGATCAGTTATTAGCAAAAGATTTGTCCATCACGAGCGGTGGTCCAAAGAAAAAAAGATCGAGGAAAGGATCACAATCTCAAGATTTCGATGACAATGCGTCCAACATTTCAATATCTGTGATTGATAAGGATGATGATATCAAGGGTGATAAGACACCGCTTAAAAATTTAAGATCCCGATCCCGAAGTAAAACTCCTACATTATCAGTGAATAAAACATCACCTATAAAAGAAATTAAAAAAGAAAATGATGATGATGATATCAAGGACGAGGATTATAAAACACCGGTTAAAAATTTAAGATCCCGAAGTAAAACTCCTACATTATCAGCAGTGAATGAAACATCACCTGTTAAAGAAATTAAAAAAGATATCAAGGATAAGGATGATAAAACACCGGTTAAAAATCTAAGATCCCGAAGTAAAACTCCTACATTATCAGCAGTGAATGAAACATCACCTGTAAAAGAAATTGAAAAAGATAATGATGATGATTATAAAACACCGATTAAAAATTTAAGATCCCGAAGTAAAACTCCTACATTATCAATGAATGAAACATCACCTGTAAAAGAAATTGAAAAAGATAATGAGGATGAGGATGATGAACTACCGGTTAAAAATTTGAGACTTCGGCCAAAGCCCCCTAACTTGTCACTTATAAAAGAAATGGACGAGGATGATCAAGATAAAACACCTCTCAAGAAAAAATCTAATAAGGGTTCACAAGGATCAGAAACGGAATCACAAGAAAAAGAAGCTGATCAGAGTAGTGGAAGTGAATTATCATTGAGTTTAAATGCTAGTAGTAATTTATTATTACTGCCTACTCCAGCCAAAAGTTTAAGATCAACAAGATCATCTTCAGTTTCACGTGAAGAGGGAAGTCAACCATCTAGTTTAGAAACGATTATAGAAGTTATTCCAAAAGTCACTATTCAAAAAAGAGTTCGAAAAGCTTCTGGAAAAAGGCAACTGGATTCCTTGAGTAGTGTTGAAGACGATGATGAGGCCGATAAAAATACTACTGCAGCATCCTTGATACCAAAGCCAAAGAAAAGAACTCGGAAAGCTTTTTCCTCTCAAGATTATTCCGAGTCTGATCAGTTACTAGCAAAAGATTTGTCCATCACGAGCGGTGGTCCAAAGAAAAGACTGAGGAAAGGATCACAATCTCAAGATTTCGATGACAATGCGTCCAACATTTCAATATCTTCAAAAAGGTCAAATGCTTCGAAAAAGTCGACAACAACGACAAGTAAGCGAAAAACAAGGGCAAAAAGTGAAGAATCAAATGCAAGTACATCATCTGCTCCTCGATATAATTTAAGAACTCGTTCTTCACAAGAACCATTATAAATTTTTTTTTCATTAAAATAATGAGTTCGAAATTCTCTTAATATTCTTTATTCTAAATTCTACAGCTACATATCTATATTTAATTTAAAAAATTTCTGTCATTTCAATTAAAATTTATAATATACATAAAGTAGAGTGTAGAGTGCTTAGTTTTTTGTACATTTTTTCAAAATCTTTTCTTATATTTATAAAATTATACTTTTTCTTAATTATAATAGTTAGTACATTACATAATAGTTTAGGTATACTGGTAATTTTATTTTATTGTACTTGTACTTACATTATAGTATATTTACCTAATTGAATTCAAATGATACCTAATTGTAATTTGTAATAAAATTACCTACTAAAATTTTTTATAATATAAATTCTTGCATTCAATTTAAGCGTGATCACTTGAACTTGATTTGGTTTAGGTATTGCAAATATTCTTTTTGTAGTAGGTAAATAAGTAGTGCTAGTGTACATTTTTCTCTAGGATTTTGTTTTCAGGCACTTTTTGTAAGAAATAAGTGAATAATACTTTTTTTATTTTTAATAGAATTAAAATTGAAATCGAACAAAACGTGATAAAGATAAGGATTGAATAATAATTTTAACAAACTTGATTAAAATCATGCAATATAGATTTAGAATTAACTTTGGAATTTAGAAAAATTGAGTATTTTTTTAACCTAACTTTACTCTCGTTCTCGTCCTGTTGATGAATCGATTCTAATAAAAGTTGTAGGGTGTTGAGTGTTGGATTAGATTTTTGTTTTTAGATGAAAATTACTTACGGTGATCCTAGATTTAATTCGGATTCGGAAGAATTCTGTGAATCATCGTCTTCAGCAGTAGAATCGGTAGAATTAGGAGTTGGAGGATTAATTTGAACTGGAGGAGGATCAATTGATTTTGTAGGTGGAACTTCTTGTTGAACTACTACTGTTGATGGTCCAGGTTGCTGTTGAGGTTGAGTTATTTCAATTTTTGTGATCTTTGTTTCAGTAGATTTTGTATAGCTGCTCATTTTTGCACCCTGTTGATGTGCTGGAGAAAGTGGAGAAAGAGGAGAGAAACTGTCTTCAAATGATCCAAGTAGAACATTTGGGCTTGAATGAAGATTTTGTTGCATTCTACAAAAAAAAAACAATTTAGGTTACTTGATTGATATTGGATTGGTAAGCGAGTTTTTGATGAGAACTTACATTTTTAATTTCGACTCGATTGATTCTCTTTGCTGTCTTTCATTCTCAAGTTGTCGTCTCAGCCGATCAATTTCATTTTGAAGTTCAACAGTCTTCAATCGATGTGCTGAAATATCTTGAGTCATATTTTGTACTTTAGTTTCTAGTCTTTGTATTTGATCCATTAGATTCTCCTTTTCATTCTCAAGCTCAATATTATTTCTCTCAATTTCATAATCTTTCTCTCGATTTTTCAAAATTAACTCTTCTAAAGTTAACCTAGTATCTTCTCCTTGCTTAAGATTTGTCTCAAGATTCTCGATATACTTCAATAGGTCAGCATTTTCAGATTCAAGTCGATTTTTACTGCTTTCATTATTCGAAAGTTGTAGTCTTATATGATCAAGATTTGTTTCTAATTTTAATATCAGCCCTTTTGCGGAATTCATATCTTGAGTTAACATCTTTTCACTTTCTTCTCTCGAGTCTAATTTTGCTTGTGTATGAACAACATCTCTACTCAGATTTTCAATTTCTAAAATAGTAATTTAATTATAAAAACATTAGATCATACATGTACATGGATGGTGTTTAGGTATATATATTTTATTTGCCTTCTTCATAAGTTTTTAAGAGGTCAGCTTGACTTGCGAGTTGATTTTTGAGCAGAGTATTTTGATCTGATACATCTCGAGCTTCTTGTCTAAAGTTATTTGTTTCTCTTTCCAGAACACTTTTAGCAGATTCTAAATTAGATCGCTCAAGAGTCAGTGATCGAAAATGATCAAGTAGCCTTTCCATTTCTTCGTCCTAATCATTCATAAAAGAACCATAAATTAAGAATTAAAACTTCAAATAAATAAAACATCACCTTCTCTCTCAAAAGCTCTTCCACCCTCCTAACCTCATCAATATATTTTTGTACTTGTCTTTTCAGTTCATCTGTCTCCTTTGTTTTCTTTTCAAGCTCTGTAGAAATTGATCTCTTAACTGACAAATCCTTGGATTGACTTAATTGTAATTTCTTCAGCTCACGAAGTGCTTCATCCCTTTCTCTCATCAAAAGCTCTCGATCCTCTCTAAGATTCTCAATTTGACGACGAAGAACCAAGGCTTCTCTCTCATTAACTCGAGCATCTGTATCTGTCCGACTAAAAATAAATGAAAATTTTAAAAATACATTAATTACATTTTATTTTTTTATGCAAAAACTCACCCCATTAATAATTCTGATTGTGAAAGCCTCTGTTGAAGTTTTGCCATATCTTCTAAACTACGAACATTTTCTCTTTGTAATCTTGCCAGTTCTTCATCTTTCCTATCTAGTTCAAATCTTATATCATCCTTATCTTTATCCATGTCCATTAAGGCTACTTTTAAACGAGAATTTTCTTCCTCTAATTGAGACATTTGATAGTATGCTTGAGGTGATGGTGCAACCATTGGTAAATACCTTGAACTTGAAGATTCTTCATAAGTTAAAATCTTATCTCGAGATCTATCCAAGCTTGATCTATTTAATGGATTCTGATCATACATTCTTTCTTGACCTCTTAAATATTCTTGAGATTTTATTTGATCGGAAGATTTAAAAGTTGATTTCGAGTCCATATTATTAGTAGTAGATGAAGGTGAGGATTTATATAATTTATCGTATGGAGATTCTGAAAGTACTTTTGAGTTTCTTTGCCAATCTATTTTAGGTTGTTCTGAATACCCTTGTGATGAAGTTGGTGGTATATTTTGTTCTTTTCTTTCTGAAATCAAATGATCTGGACCTTGTCCTGATTTCTGTCTACTTTCTTGAGCTTTATCTTCAAGATTAGCATTTGTTGTAGTTGTAGGAGAATACGAATACTCTTCAGGCTTGATTACTTTTTGCTGTTGTTGCTGACCCAAAGTTTTACTATCTTGATGATGTTCTTTAAAAATATTAGGTTCATCAGTTGATTTAAAGCTTTTTGAAAACTCAGTTCTACTTTTTTCTCTTTTGTCTTGATCAGTAGAATTCACATTTTTATTCTTTTTTCGTAAATCTGAATCAAGTGGCGAAGCATACCTTTCAATATCTGAAATATTTTTCTTGTTGAAATATTCAGGTTCAGAATTTACATTACTTTCTTCAGAAGTTATTACTAAAATTGATTCATCCAAGTTTTCAGATGTTTTGTGACCTCGTTTACGACGAGTAGTCTTTTCAGAATTTTTATCAAAATTATCTTGAGATTTCGATACTTGAGGTTTAAGCTGACTTTTCTTTTGATCATCATTGACTTTTGTAGAATATTTTTTAGCCGATAGTTTATCTTCTGATTTTGAACGGGGTTTTAATTTTTCTTCTCCCTTACTATTAGAATGTGTTTTTTCATGAGATTTGTCTTTATTCGATTTTGATGGCTTCAATTTATGTTGTCTCATTCTCTCTAATAAGGACAATTCTTCTTTTTCTTCGACTTCATTTCCATTCTCATCTTCAACTTCTCTTTCTCTAGCATCTGAATTTGATTTTTGGTCTTCTCTTATAGAATCCAGTGGATTTTTAGATTTCTCTTGATTTTTACTAGAGCTTTCTCTTTCGTGCCTAGTTTTAGATTTAGATGGTTTACTTGATGGAAGTGTTGATATATTTTCATTTTCATTATGATCTTCTAAACTTAAGATTGAATCCTGGTCCTGATTTTGCACAACAGAAGTAATTTTTCTACGATTTGATGGTCTTTCAGCTTTTTCCAAATCCATATTTGATTTTCTAGATTTATTTACTTGAGCTTGAGGTGTACTTTTAGCTGTTTCAAATTTCTCTTCCAGATTATCATAATCATTTTCGCTTTGATCATCAACATTTGTGCTCGAAATCTTCTGGCTTGAATCTTGATTTCTAACTTTTAATTTAGAGTTTTGCGTTAAGTCAGGTTTTATTTGACCACTATTTTCTTTATGTATTGTTGGCTTCGACGTTGACTGAAGTACACTAGATTTAGATTTGTCGACTTGTAACTTCCTTTTCTCATCATTGCATGGTATTTTAACAGTGATATCATCCTTTTTAGAAGTCAGCATTTCACTTTTCTTTGATTGAAATGGAAATTCTTTTTTCGAATGTAAAGTACTTTCAGACATCGATTTAAATTGAGGTCTTATTTTCTGAATAGCTACATCACCCCCATTTCGATAATGCTTTTGTTTAATTTTATTTGGGCTAGGATAATCAATTGTTGGCTTTATTCTTTGTCTTTGTGGTGAACTTATTCTAGTTTTTGAAGCTCCTTTTTGTACAATTAACTTTGTTTCAATATTATTTTCTGATTCTTTTTCTTTCTGTTTAAAAGGTCTTTCATCTACAGAACTTTCACTCTCTGAGTTACTTTCACTTTCATTACAACCAGTTGAACCATCGCTTGAAGGAAGAGACAATTCATCGATATTTGTTGGATGGAATTCGATTCCTCGGTTTTCTTCATCTTCAACTGAAGGTTTATGTTGTTTCAGACTTTCTTGTGTATCTTTTTTATTTACGATATTTGCATTATTAGAATCCTCTAATTCTGTTGGGTGTATTTGTGTTCTAGCAGTATCTGTCTGGGATTCTTTTAACTTGGCTTTTTCAAAAGATTTTGATTGATTTGATGACAATGGTACTTGTTTTTCAATTCCTGGTGATGTTGTTGGCAATTTTCTCGAGTCATCTTTTAATCTTTTGGATAATTTGGGATCAAACGAAGATAATTTCTCGACCATTTCTTTTGTTTTTGACGTAGTTGAAGGTTTTGTTTGCACAATTCTTTTCCCAGAAGATAATGGTTTTGAACTTCTTTTCCACAAAATTTGGGACGATTTATCTCCAATTTGTTCTGGCTCATTTGAAGACACAGATTTACCTTTTGATATTCTTTTCTCAGGTGAAGAATGGGTAGAACTTTTATCTTTATCTTTTAGTTGCTCTTTACTAAAATTTTGAGTCAATCTTTCAAACATTGATGAATTTTCTGCTATACCAAGTGCTTCTAAAAGTAATTTCAATTTGGCCTTTTCTTTACAACAATGAGATAATTGCTTTTCTAATTGAATAACTTTAGCTTGGAGTGAATGAGTATCATAATTTGCAAATGATTGGAATTCACTGCACAAATCTTTCATAGGATCATAATATTTTCCATTTATTGAAGCTCCCAGAGACAATGAGCTTCGTAGAGTTTTTTCAAGCTGAATATTTTTTCTTTGTGAAATTTCTAATTGCAGTTGAAGGATCTTGGTTAACTTATTGCACTTATTTTGTTCATCGCTGTCGCCATCATTTATATCTAGTTCATATGTTCCATTTTCCTTCTTTTTATCCTCATAATTTCTTAAATTTGATCCTCTAAATTGATTAATTTCTTCATCTCTAGCTCGTATCTTTTCTTTCATTGATGTAATTAAATTTTTCATATCGTCCTGTGTCCTTTTTAATTCTCTATTTTGGATATGAAGTGCCTCTAAAAATAAAATAAAATTTATTAATGGAATGAAGTCTAGTTATTATTCTATTTTTTATTATTTAATTTGATCCAATATTACCTATACGAGCATCAGCTATCTGTAAAAATTAAATAAAGTAGGTAGGTATTAAATAGGTCAAGTTTTATAAAAGTCTATAGACATATCGAAAAAAAACTTTTTTTGTAATTTTTTACCTCCATGTAATCAATTGCAACTGGATCTCGTTTCGGTTTATGATCGACAGAATTTTTAACTTTAACACAGTATTGACACATGTTAGGAATCGGGTAATCTATTTCCATTTTTTGTTTCACCCCAACTTTTTGGCATTTTTCGTCTGAAATATATTTAAAAAAGTATGGTATTAAAATTGATTTAAGTTAAAATAGATTAAAGTAAATAAAGTTGAAAATATTATTGTTTAAAGTTAGTTTTAAGCATACCCAAAATAATACCAGTTAATAAAGAAACATTTAATTTATAACAACAACCTGACATAATGTTGACAGTTGCTTGTAGATTTTTCTCTTGGAACTGAGCAATTTTCCTAGTCTTTACTAATGAATCAATCTCCAATTTTTTAACACGATCAACAAACTGACTCACGAGTAGTTTCAAGTCTGCGTTCTCCGACTCCAGATTTCGAAGCTTCGACTTCGATCCTATTGACATATAATATATTTTATATTATCTAGATGCTAGAACTTTGAATATTTTTATAACAATTTAATATGATTTACCATAAAGTCCTTCATCAAGCTTTTCCTTACTCTGTAAAGCATCAAGCCTAAGTGCACTATTCTCTTTGATAAGTCTTAAATTTTCTTCTTTAAAAGGGCCAACACCTTCCTCCAATTCTTCTAAAACCTTAAAAGAAATGAATATGAATAATAAATCATTTTATAGATAAGTATTTTAATATCAGTTCCAGTTCATGTCCGTTTTCAAACAAATAACACCTAACTATTTTCTCACACATACAGAATCAATAAAAGGAATAATATATCAGACTTTCTATTTGGCTTTCACCTTTCATCACAAAATTCAAAAGAATCAAATCAAAAAAAGCGTGTTTTGATCTTTTATTCACTCACATCACATCACATCGTTAGGAGCTACTAGCTAGTTAGAATGGTTAGAGAAACCTATATTTTTGACCATTTCTCGTATCGAAAAAGTCGGAAATCGAAAATTAAAGAAGGCAAATATCAATTTAAATTTTCCATTGTCAACAATGAAAAAACACCAAAAATAATTTTTTACTGTTCTAGTCCTTATCCTGTACTTAGGATTAGAATTATTAAGGTACTTTGCAAGTTTCTGTATAAGATTAATAATAATTTCCACTTTAAATTTTCTTGAGTATACTAGGCACTAACCATGAGCAAACAAAAAAGAAAATAAAGATTAGTAAACAGTTTAAGTATTATTAAGGTATTAGATTAAATTTGGACAAATAAAGAAATAATAGTAAAAAAAATAGAGTAACGAGAGTATAGTAAAAAGGCAAATAATATATTGACCCAAATTCGGCTTTCAATTTTTTTTAGGAAGCAATTTAATCAGGAAATCTATTCAGTTTTTTACGCAATGCACTAATTTCGCTTTCGCGTTGAGTGAACTTTTTTTAACGATTGAAACCAGCAGAAAAAACTTTCCCCTAGACTAGACTATAGACCAAAATTAAACTAAAGAAAAAATAGGGGATAAGAGTCCTTAAAAAGAAAAGTACCTAAAGCATTTGTTATAATGTCATACTCGTTTTATTAAGGTATTCATTGTCTTATCGTCGATTACTTTCAAATACACATTAGTTAGCTCTAGTTACAGTATTAGAATCAGAAGGATAAATCGAAAAATTGATTTTGTCCATTTTTAGCTTTATCTTATTAACATTTTGCATACAATGTGCTTTATTTATCTGAATATTCTGAATTCTGTTCTGTTTTATGATATGACTGTATAGGTACTTACTTTTAAAATTACATTTAAAATATTAAAAATACCTTTAGAAAAAGATTTAAAAGATAAAGGAGAATATAATTGCTAATTACTTTATACGCTTTTTAGATACTTTAGACACTTATACGCTTTTTTAGGATATATTATACTCATTTTAAAAACTTTCGAGAAAGCAAGCAATAAAATTTTAAGCTAATTTATGGTTTACAATAAAGAAATAGAAATAAAAAAAATACAATAAAAATAAAAACTATTACTTATGTATGTATAACCTTATAAAAATTTAGCCCTTTCAACCTTTTATTATTATTATGTTTCGGCTCGAGTTTATACTAGCTAGACCAAAACCAAAGCATATGAATCTTTTTATTCATATTATGGTTTAGGATATCACCATCACCATCAGTTATTTAACTAAACTTCAGTTCAGTCTCCAGTCACTTTTCATCAACACATCACCACCACGGGGAAAGTTAATCAATAATATTTAATATAATTTATAGCTCTCTTCTCCCGAATTTTTGACTTGACTAAAAATAAATCAAAATCAAATTTTTCATTCATATACATACAATAAGAATGCATTTTTATTAGCATTGGATCCAAATCATTTATTATATTGGGTCAGTCTATTCTATATTATATTATGCACTGAGCTGTCCAGTGTCCAGTATCAGCATAAAATAAACTAGGTATACAGTATACGGTATACCTAAACCTAATGCAGTTATATAAAATAAATATTTATAAAGATTTAGATTTATAGAATACATATATATGACCTATACCTATCTATATAAGAGTATATGCATGTCGAGTCGAGTTGCTGTTGATGGAAAGCTAATTAGTAATTGTAATCTTAAGCACAAAGTACTAAAAACCATTACAATTTTAAAAAATCAGATCAGGAAAGCTAGAACCATTTAAGTTTAGATTTATATTTAGAAAGTAATAAATATTAGTTTGTCAGTAGTCAGTAGAGCATTAGGTTACATTTTAGCTAATTTTCGCAAAAATATATATCTGCAGATACCTAATGCCTAATACCTATGTTAGGTTAAACATTAGGTACATTTTAAATTTTCTTTCTTAATTTTAATCAGCAAGACCTACCTGGCCTAGACGAGTTAATTATTATTGTCATTTCATTATATACTTACATACTCATACTCATACTCATACAACATTACCTATGTTTTATGTACCCTACTTTATAAATTCACACGCTTTCAAATAAATCCTAATCATTTATTTTTTATGTTTATGATGTGATTTGTAGTCCAATCCTATCCTAATCATGTCCCTGTCAACTAATGAAAGAACAAAAAAGTTTGTTGATTTTTATAAAATCAATAATCCTATAAAAAAACATGCAAATCAATGAAAATCAAACGACCCAATACTTAACACAAACCCATTAACTACTTAACTAGTGCTTGTACGAGAACAATAAATTTAATTTTAAAATGAAGGTACTTTATCTTAATCAAAGAGCATTTATGTCAAAGCCAATTAAGCCTCTCTTTAAAGACTCATCCTAATTCTATATCTACCTATATTATATGAATACCTAACCTATATTAAAAACCTAAAGAGCGAAATGAAATTTACATAAAATACATGACACGAAGACCGAAGAACTAATGTTTCATATTGATGACAAAAGCCTTAAATAGACTAGCAAGTTATTAAGTTGTTTCAAAGCAATCTAATAATTTACAACACTATCGTTAGTCATTAAGATTAAGCCTACCGACTACCGGGTAAATTCCAAATTCTGATTTTGGTTTGGACATTTTAACACTCTTAAATTTTAAATTAAAGTTGACATATTTTGACCTACCTTTTTATGATGATCAGCTTGAATTGAGAGTTTTTTATGATCTTGAGTAATTTTGAGAAGGTTAAGCCAGAGTTTGTCAACTAAAGGTAATGAGTCCATGGTGAAAGAGTCCCGGTAACCAAAATCATCCAGAGATTTCCGAATTGTCAAAAACCGACTTTGCGGGTGATCACTTAAACTTAAACTACCCATTTTCATAAATTATACTTTAATAAAACAAGAGCAGGATTTCTTTTAAAACTAACTTAACCTAATAGTAAAATAAAATTAATTACTAATAATCTTATCTTGTTGTAAAACAACAAGAAACAACAACAAGAAAATTGTTGTTGTTTTTTTAATACTTTTTTTTGTTGTGGAATTCCTATTCCCGCTGTCTAGCTGAGAAAATTTTTAAAAAGGATCTCATTCTACCCCTTGAGAATTATTCGATCTATTCTGCCCTTCGATTTTTGTCCGTTTTTTTGTTTTTATGTCCAGATTTCCAGAATTGACCAATTTTTGTCTTTTACTTTTGATTGACCCATTTATTTGGAACTTTAAATTGGGCCAAACTTTGCACATTATACTTCTATACCTAGATAGTTTAATGTTTATGTGCAATATTTGACATAAAGCCGAGACATTTGGAGAATCTAATCTCATTCTCGTGTCTAAAAGTCTAAATCTAATCTATCTAAATTCTAAAATCTCAAATCAAATCTCAAAAAAATTACAGAATTTTCTTTCAATTTTTCTCAGATCAAACAAACAGATCATTAGATCTTGTAGTCTGTTCCTTGCTTGTTCATTTGACTCAGCTCTGAAATAGATGAAAAAGGACCATTTTAAAAATCTAAAGTTAAAGACAAGTACAATAGTATTAGGTGTCAGGTAATAACGTGATTGTCGATTGTTATTAAGAAAATATGCATTCTATTCTATTTCTATTTTAAAAATTATTATTTTTTAAGTTTTATGATTGATTTATTAATCTCTTTTTTATATTCGGGTTTCGAATTACATTTTGAAAAAAAATTACATTTTGATTGATATAATATAAAATATGGCACTGATTATTGAATTGATCTGATGACAATGGAAATGAAATGACCAAGCTTGAGACCTGACCTGAGCTTGTAATTAGAATTAGATTAGGGCTTAGGATTCAAATAAATTCAGATAAAATGACTTCGAATTGTACAAGGATTAAATAGTAATACAAGATAACAATTGTCAACAAAGGCCAATCCCAAACAAAATTAAATTCTTCAGCAGAAGATTCCTCAGAAGAATCATTTTTGAGAACATTGATTTCAGCCTTGATTTCTTTTGAACTGTATCTTTGACCTTGACGCAAAAGATCTTCGAGCTTAAATGTATGTGATTTTACATTTCCATTCAAATACTTTCCAGTTTCCTAAAATTCAAAATCGAAAAAGGTGTTAGCTGCCAGTTAGCTGGTACCTAGGTCCTTAAAACTTGATTAGATTGTAAAACAAAGTAGGTACTTTTAATACTTACTTCACAGATGTCAAAATAAGGTATTTTAGTCTCTGAATCAATGGTCATCTCAGATAAAATGATGTTGCTATTGAGAAACTCTTGATCATCATTTTTGTCAGTTTTCCCAAATTCTCCAATTCCAGAATTCAAGTGGATTAATTTGCTTTCACCAGGTTCTAATATCCCCCAATTTGGGCTTACCATTGAATAACGAGAAGGCCTTTCATGAAGTATCTAAAATAAACATTTAATAGCCTAATCTAAGGATAAGTTAGATTATCTAACAGCCTATCATTTATTGATAATAATTCAGCTCTGAAAAACCAGAAAATTGGACTAATAGGTATTTGACTTTCTGATTTTCAAGAACTGAATTAGCGGATCGAAACTAAATAAGTAAATCATTTTAGATTCAGATCGATCGTTTCTAATTTTTGTTTACATTATATTATTTTATTATTATTCGAGTATTTATATTTATATTTTTTTATACCTCGAATCCTAATAAAAGATCTTGAGTCGGATTTGTCAAATAGAATGAAGACTCGTAGTAAATGCCAAAATATCCAGCTTTTTTATAAACAACTGATTCTGAACCTGAACCTGAACTGGAGAATTTCAAAAGTGATTCTTTTTTAGTAAGCATTTTTTATTTCAGTCAAAAATATTTATAAGCACACTCATGTAGAACAGCACATTGATCAAAGATTAAATCAAAACAATAAGGTATTTCATAAATTCATAAATAAACGAAATAAGGAGCACTTTAGTTTAGTAGTTCCTAAGCAAATAAAATTCAATATTTATAATATAGGTTTAGATGTAGATATACAGATTAATTTCATTTCCAAAAATCATCGTCACCGTCGTCACCATCTTCTTCAATGTCTTTGTCATCAAAGTCAAAATTTAATGTATCAATTTCAATCTTTTTTGTTTTGCTTTCGAAGTCATCCTTATCTTTCAATTGGTCAATATCAAGATCTTGTAACTTAAATTCAACATTCATAATACCATCATTTTCATCCATATCGGTTAATTTTCCATCTTCGAAAGGATCATCAAGTATAGGTTTAGGTACAGGTCCAAGTTCAGAAGGTTCAGCAGGTACAGGTTTAGATTTATAATCCCTTTCAACGCCTTTTTCTCGATCTCGATCTTTAAATCCGATTTCAAGTGGAGCTTGAGCTTGATTAACTTTCTTCTCATTTTTCTCGCTTTCTTCATCATCCCAATCATTTTCAATAGATTCCTTATTATTATGATTTATGCTTTCAGGTGTTGTTTCAAAATCAATTCGTTTATCATAAATAAATGCAGGATCATCAGGTTTTATTATATTTTTGAGATAGGTTTCATCCATTTTTTCTTTTGTTTTCATCAGTTCATCGATTGAGACTTTGTTCAAATCTTTCTCATGACTAATTTCATATTCTTTATTGACCTTTTTAACTGCTTCATCTGGAAATCATAAAATTTAGAAATTAAATCTTGGTATAATATAATCCTAACCATAAGTTACTTTGAATTTTTAATTGTGTTTATATACCAACTTCTTCACCTTTCTCAATTTCTTGAATAATCCTTAGCATTTTTTGTAGAGTTATAGTAGGGACCAGGTCAAGAAATCCAGTATGTCGTTGTTTAATTGTAAATGTATACTTGTCAATATCTACATTAAATACAAAAAAAAAATATTATTCATCAATATATTATGCATGGTATTAGGGTTAGGATATATCTTAGATTATTTATTATTTATTTCCAAATTTTTCAATCAAAGCCGTATAATTTCTGAAAAACCCTAAAGCAAAGGCTTCGATTTCTCTTGTGCTCTTAAAAACCAATTGTTAGCATTTTCTGTATTTACAGATAGGTACTTGTAAAATAAAGATCAACATTTGGTAATTTCAGAGCTGTTGAGATCGAGTTCTGATCTGAAAAACCCGACATGTCTTTCAAAACAGGTAAATATACAGGAAAGATCAACAATTTTGAGAGCTGATAGTAAAGAAAATGCAATATTGAGGTCAAAATCTGGCTTTTCTGAGACGAATTAAATTAAATAAACTACTAAAAAACGGTCATTTTACCAAATCTTACTTTTTCATAACTGATAGTAGTATGTATACCTAGTTTTTTAGATTTTAGATCAGCTCTGGAAAACCCGAGTATGGGCCTCAAATGTACAAGTAAATGCAAAATTGAGGACAAAACCAGATTTTCAGATTTTCAGAGATGAATACATAATAATATAAATATTAATATGTACCTGATTTATCATTAAAATTTCTTAATGGACATCTCCGTTTCCGTTTTTTGGTTTTATTAGTCAACTCATCGACCGTCTTGTAAATTAACACGAGGGATGGGGGACTCGTTATTATCCCTAATTTTAATGGCACCACTACCACCTTGACACTTTCTGTCATTTTAAATTGGAATTATCTTTAAAAATAGGTGGACAAATGACAATTTTGGTCACCTTCGGTTTTTTAATTGGAGAAAGTCAGGTTTGTTTGCACTTTGTTCATGTGGAGAAATCGATCTTTCACTTTATATAAATACCTAGGCAGGGTACTGTATTTAGCCCATTCAAAAAAATATCTCAAAAAAATCATCTGATTTGATTTACATATTTTGATTTCTTGATTTTTTTTTTATAAAATTCCTCTAAAAAACATGTTTTTATATAATTTTTATTGCTCGAGAATAGTCATGACCTGCGTCAGTCGGTTAACACAGGTCAATTACTGTAATTGTCGTCATTTTTCTACACCCCCTGGGATCCATAGTCAGACTTCTGTAGAATCAAAATTAAATGACAAAATTGATGAAACAACAACAACACCAAGTTTACAAAGTTTTCGAGAAAAGTTTCATAAAAAGGTCGAGTTGTTGAAGGTCAGTTTAAACGAGAACAATTGGACACCTATTTATTCATTCAAGTACATTGCCCTAGCACAATTAATTCAGAGAGCCAAATTATTTCAAACTGGATTGACATGTTGTAAGAGCTCATTTATTTTTAAATTCTTTTTTAATGATGATCAATTTTTAAAATATTTTATGTTTGTTGGTCTTTTTAAAGGTTTTATATTACCGTTGTCATTAGGAAGTTATCTTTATGGTGTTGCAAGCCTTTTCTCGGTACAACTGGCCGTTGGTGGTTCTTTATTTGCATGTAAGATTGATTATTTTATTCATTTTTATACTAATAAATCTTTACTTATCTTATTTAGATTAGTCTTCGGTTTCAGCTATGAAAAACAATATTTAGGCATATTTTTACTATGACTGTTCATTACCATCATTCACAAACCATCACCGCATCGGGTTGGATTTTACCAAATAGGACCATTTTGGGATTTAGAAAATTTTTGAAAAAATCGAAAATTTCATCGCAATGGGCCGAGGAGGTCACCAGGAGTCAAAGGTTGGCCCGAGCCCGAAGGGCCAACATTTGACCTCCGACCCGTGGCGGTCCACCTTTTCACCACTAACCTAACCTAAAGCAAACATAACTCCCTTAATGAGGTCCTAAAAACCTTGCGGGTCACTTTATGGTACCAATTTGGTGTTTGTGGTCAATTTCTGTTTCTGACCCCTTAGAATATATTTCAAGTATTTCAACGAAAAATTTTTTTCGATTTTTTCAAAAAATTTCAAAGTCCCAAAGTAAGTGGTCCTATTTGGTAACCCCGCATCGAAATTAATTTTAGCCGAGGGCCTCACTGTCGAGTCATCAGTCATCATTCGTTGACAATATAGGCCAAGATCGGCCAAGATCAAGTGTATGTCAAAATATCATATCGGCGGTGATGGTTTTAGCGGTGACATTTATACAATCCATCTTGACCTTATTTGTACTTATATCTCTGTGATCTGTATCTGTATTAGTATTTTGTTTGTAAAATTGAAGCTGAACATTTTAGTAATAATGTCAAATGTTAATTATTGTTATTTTATTTTTTAATTATAGGTTTGATGCTTTATATAATGGGAACACTTTCATCAAGAATAGTTGGAAAAATATATATTTCAGATAAAAAACCACACCTAGTACGGATAGCAAGACTGAATTTTTTTGGACAACGAGTTGATGGAGAATATGATAAAAAGGATTTTATTCCTATAAGTGATCTGTCTGATAATCCATCTGATATTTATTGTCATCTAAAAAGATACTCAGCAGAGGATGATGATGATGAGGATAATGATAAAATTATGTATATAACATTTAGATTTGGTTTACTTTTAAATCGAAAAGAATTTGAAGATATTTTTGGAGCTTTACCGAAAACGAATAAAAAATGAGTCAATTTTTATATAGAACAATCAAAATTTTGGAGTAATTGTTATTATTCTCGATTGATAGACGATTTTTATTTTGATTCTAGTTAGGTTAGGTTAGTAGATTTATATATTAAAAAATATTTACTTTTTTGTGGTTATTTTATATGTATTCATAATATAAATTTTTAGCATAGATGTTCGTATCATTTATAACAAAAAAACCTATCCTCACTCTTCTAAATTAGATAACTATTTTAATTTACTAGTAATATCTGTACATATTTTGGTTTTGTCTAGTCACCTACCTTACTACCTACATACTTAATTAATTTTACGAGTTTTGTAGTACCTATTTTTTAAAGCAAGACAAACAAACATACCCTAAATTATTTTGACAAAATTAGAAAAAATTGGGAAACAAATAATAATGAAATCTAAGATTTCATTAAGCAATTTTAAATTTTAAGTCCATATTTTTCGATATAAGATTTTCTGGCAATAGCGATCATAATTCGCTTTCTCTCTTGAAAACTTGTCATTCTTTGGGTAGCTGATTTGGGAAATGATGATGGTGGTGCTGATCCAATATCTTGTCGAAGATACTCAACAGCCCCTTCAACCGAACCAGTTCTTTCGATCTATATTGAAAAATAATCATTAAATCACCATTACCACCTTATAAAATATTAAAACATTTTAGAAATACAGCGGATAATACAGCCTCAGCAGAAATAACTCTGGGACTTAATTGCTGCTGTACACTTCTTGCCATTGAGGTCATTGATGGTGGTTGAAAAAGATAGCGTTTAAGCCATTCTGATTTGTCTGCTTTGTTATATTTTGTCGCTTTAATTCCCAATGAGTCTGCTATTAGTTCTTGAGCTTTTGCTTTCCACAAACCTTCAAGATCTGAATCAAGTGTAGGCATAAATCTACAAGAAATAAATTATATGTTATGTGGTAATGGTAATAATAAGTTTAATAAATTATATTGAACTTATTACCTCAATGAAAAATGCGTTATAGGAAGAAATAGAGTTATTAAAATATCTTTTAGGAGCGAAGTTGTCACACAATTTGAGTTGAGTAGAAATCTATTCACTTTTATGGCCACTGGTTGAATACTAGTATTGGATAAAGAGCATTAAAATTATGAATCAATTATAATTTTAAAAAATTATTAACCTTAATTCTTAATTCAACTTAGATTTCAGCCTCAAAGTTGAATTAAGTGAATATAGATATAGACTAGATCGTTGTATCCGTATATTTAAATTATAGCTTACCTCAATCCTTCTGGTATAGATTCAACTTGTTGCGATGTAAATGCGAGTAAACCCACTTCCCCACTAGTTGTTTCATCTTCAGGAAAAAGTGTTAGAGGATGTTCGCAAGTGAGGATCTCTTCTCTCGTCAGAGTATCTTCTGATTGTCTAAAAAAAGCAAATAACTTTGCAACAAGACTTGGTATCTCCATTTTTGTAGGTAGTTCAGCATTAGTTGCTAAATGAATTGCCATATGATCAATCAAGGTAACCTATGAACAAATAGATTAGGTAATTAGGTAATTAGATAAATTTTAAATCAAAAATTAAACGTCTTATCATTTTTATTATCGGTACATACATGATTTGAGACAATTAATTTTCCACCAGGATCACCACCATCAGTTGAAATTGTTATCCCAAGAACACCTGACATAATCCTTAAGCATTTTCTAGATAAAAACAGAAATAATAATATATATTACCTTACAGATTCTAATAATTAATAACTTTGACTGACACTTACTGTCGAATTTTAGATGATGGCAATACTAATGATAGTAGAAAGAACTGAATAGCAATAAAACATCTGATGAATAATAATAGAAGACCAATGGGGGACCAGAGGAGCAGTAAAAGTGTTGATAGACCAATTGGACGAAACCTACAAAAAAACAATACACATTAAAAAGGTTGCCTCAGCCTCTAATTCTCAAATTCAATTCAGCTCTGGAAAACCATCTCTCAATTCTACATAATGAATATTTACTTGCAAAATTGAGGCCAACAACACCTGGTTTTTCAGAGCCGCGAATTGAACCTATCACTACACTATATTACATAAATTATAGATTTATATTTATTTTATTATACTAAAAACTAATAATCTGTAGACAAAAGAGATCATAAAATGTTAAAATTTTACCAAGATTTGTGAAACAACTCGTCAACTGGGAACTTTTCTGCCATTTGATTGTACAACCTACTCTAATTGCAAATATCACTTTTGTAAACCAAAACCAAACCAAATTATCTAATTAACTTCAAAATTCTCAATTTCGATCATAAACTTTAAAAAACTCAATTCCACTAATTATAAGCATTAGATTGATAATACACTTTAAATTAGACCTAATTAAATAACTGTAAATTTAGAACAATTTATAAATGTATATAACTTTATCCTAAAATTAATTACCTTTCAAGTATACTAACTAAACTAACTTAAAAACTTAATTAATTTTTTAATTGTTGTAAAAATAAAATTGCAATTTTTTTTCTAAAAATTCTATATAAATATTTTGAGATGATTAGATGGAGTGAGTTCTTTAGTTTTAAAACTTGGACTTGGACGACTTGAGATTCTTGGATTTTTTTTAGCGGACGACAGATAACTTTGGACATAATGGACCCTTTTTTAATTTTGCAATCTATCCAATCTACTACTATAAAGAGTAAGTAATTATTATTATAGATATTATTGATAGATATATTTAGGCACATTTTTAATTAAATAAGATTAAGATATTAGGATTAGTAATATCACAGGACAGCTTCCTTTCCCTTTCGGCAGCCAGAGAGCCAGAGTTGACCATGGTTTTGAACGGACTAGTTCCTATTTTTCAAAAATATAGATACTTTGGTGATTTTGGTCAGAAAAACTAAAAGAATTGATAAGAATCTTAGCTTTTTGTTAATAATAAAATTAAAATTAAAAGTGTCGACATAAGCTGTTGACATATATATGTATAGGTTTCTCATTTTTGAGAATTCGCATTTTTACCATCCTAATCCTTTACCATCCTAATCCTAAACTTATAGATTTTCAGTTTCAGTTTGAAAGAAGATTATTTCAATTAAAAAGATATCGTAGATATTTGTTTTGTGTGTAATGGGTGCTATAAATATAAATTAACTTGTTTCAAGACATATATGTATAAAAGTAATCGTCCTGTGTACTAATATTCAGCATATTATAGATACTAATTAAAGTCACAGTACGATACGAGTATACATTTGAAATTAACAAGAAATATAGATACCCAATAGGAATAAAAAAACCTAAAGTTAAATGACTTGAGTTTTAATTTTAATTTTAATTACGATATACTCATAATATATTATGTAGTATGTCTATCCTAATCTTATATGTACCCTACCTATCTAAAAGCCTATATACACACATTAGGTATCTCTAGTATGTAGACTATTGTACTTAGGTATATATCACTTAGGACTTATGGGTACCCTAATAAAAGTATTTTATAGGCAGGTATGTCTATTTGTGAATGATATGAATTTTTTTATATCAATTAATGGACTTTGAACTTGGTCTCATTTACTTGAGCTTGAGCTGAACTTGTCAAGATAAAAAATATTAATAATACTCATTCAAATATAACTCGCATTCGCATTACAGGGGGTCATATTTTTATGATAGTATTGCTCAAGTCTAATCCTAATTAAGTCTATAGCTAACTAATTCATAAAAAAATAAACAAAGATTCATTTGTTCAATATATTTACGACTACGACTCATACATAAAAAATATTTTTTTAACTTTAATTTTTAGAATTATATCATATTTTTTCAAACAAGAACGTGGTGTATAATTATAGCATGTTTCGTTCGATAAAAAGATTAGCTGATTCAATTCTCAAAAAACGGGATAAAAATGTCAAAATTGTCGCAAAATATTCTGTGAATTGTTCAGCAGCAGCTGCAGAAGATGTGAAATTGGCGACTACTTGTGACTCAATAAGTCTTGAAATACCTCTTTTGGCTAATGAAAAATTGACTTTAAATCCAACATGGCTGAGGCATCATTGTCTGTGTAAAGATTGTTTCAATTCTGATACTTATCAGAGGAATATAATCCCTGCAAAATTACCCCCAAATCCAAGTGTTTCAAATGTCAAACTTTATACTAGTAAGAGACATCATCAAGAAAATAAAAACCGAGTTCAAATCACCTGGTCAGACGGTCATATATCGAGATATGACATCAATTGGCTTGTGAAGAACGCACCTACGACTCTCACGTCAACTTTCCATCGAAGGTTACCACATAATGAAATAGGCAGGGTGCCATGGCCAACATTTAAACCATTCCCAAAGGATCCTTTTGACCTTGCTATAAATTATCATGATTTAATTCAACAGAATTCGAATCTCGGGCTTTTTAATTTACTTCAAAGTATCATTGATCATGGATTTGGACTAGTGGTTAATAGTCCACCGGATGTCCAGGGAATGAAAAACGCAGTGTCCCGCGTGAGTCAACCGATGAGCACCATTTTTGGCGAGAATATTTGCATTTCTTCGAGTGGACTTGAGTTTGCAGATACTGCTTATACTTCTGAATATATTTATTTGCATACTGATAATACTTATTTTTCAGAACCTTCTGGGTAAGCCTGTCTAAGTACCTACCTTATTAATATTAACTTATCTTAAATTTTAAATCTAAAGCTGGACAAGTAAAAAGATACATTGTTCAAAAAAGGAAAGTACCTATTTAAGTATCAGTATGATCTAAATTGGCATCTGAAAATAAAAGTGTTGACAAAAAATTGAACTACTTAATACAAAAAAATACTATTACAATACATATACATACATACCTATAAATAAATCAAAATTTGAACAAAGTTGAGCCAAGACAAAAATTTGTACAAATACTGATATGATGAAATTTTAGAAAAAAAATTTAAAATGCCTGCCTAGTTGATAGCTGAGCAAAATGTTATAAATCCTAAATCCAACAGTAATTTATATACCCTACCTAAAGATTTTGATTTTGATCAAAAATCGAGTAAAGGGAACAAGTTGACCGAACCAAAAATGACCAAAATTCATACAAAAATGACTTTTGGTCATAAATCGAACAAAAATATAAGCACATATTTATAGAGTCAAAAGCAAAAATCATAAAAAAATTGCTGAATTTTTGTAAAAGAAATTCTTTCAACCATTTCTATATTCTCAAATCATATATTTTTTCAAAAATATAAAAATGTAGGTACTTGTAGTACTCGTGTCTAATTGAATTATGAATTAGATCTTGAGATTTGAGACATTTTAACTAGCTTCTATGAATTCATGAACTTATTGTTGATTTATAAAGAATCTTCTTAATAATCAAATTTTTTTATTTCCAGATTAGAAATCTTTCACTGTCTTGAACATATTGGAGAAGGTGGTATCAATTCTCTAGCTGATGGCTTCAAAATAGCTCGAAATCTTTGGCAAGAAAGGTAAAAAAAACACATTTTTTGCAAAATTTTTGCAAAAATTTTATCCAGTATTTTTTAGGCCTGATTTCTACGAAATTCTTGCAAACATCCCGATGCCATTTCACTACATAGATCCTGGAAATCACTTTTTTCAACATACTGATGTCGTTTTTTCGCACAATAATAATACTGGTCATATTGAAAAAATTCGGTAAATTACATAAAGTACCCTACTATAATTACTTGTATTAGTTAGATAAATTCTAATAATTTAAAATAATTTTTATGTTTTTTTTGCAAAGTTTCAATCCTCATGATATTGGTGCCCTGAGTACAATCCCTTATGAAGACATCCCACTCTTCTACCAAAGTCTCATCGAGTTCTCGAAGAGAATGGAAGAATCACCAATATGGATTAAGTTGGTCCCTGGAACCATTATATTCCTGGACAATTGGAGAATGTTCCATGGTTAGTTCTCATTTCTATTTTATTATACGAGTATTACCTACATACTCTACTCGTATGCTCTATTCTTCATATACTCTACTCGTATTGAACGCTTTTTAAAAATTGTCATTTTTTATTGGTATTTTATAGGCAGAAGTGAATACTCAGGAACAAGATCTTTAGCGTCAGCCTACATTTCAAGATCTGACTGGAGATCGAAAGCTAGATTACTCGGTCTACTTTAATCAGAAATTTATATATAGACATTAGCTCTGAAAAACTGGATTTTGCCTTCAAGAATAGATGTAGGGCTACCTAAAACGGTTAAACCGGCTGTTTCATTCTTTAGTGTTATTTAACTTTATACATAATACCATATAAGGTCTTTTTTTAAGTTTTAAATTCTTACAGTTACGAGTTACGAGTACATAAATATTACGCTTTTACTTATTAAAAGTTTTATTTTAAGTGTAGATTTCTTGAATGATATACCTACCTCATATTTATTTCAATTTTTACCTAATAACTAATAACTAATGTACCTTAATCTAATACCTTACCTTATATATAAGTAATTAGTAATTAGTCAGGTAAGAATCTCATAAGTATAGTGCCAATTAATTTTTCAGTTTTAATTTCAAATAAAGTAACATATAATTTCTTTAAATATCAATCTTGAAGAAGTCCAGAATACAGATTTATTAAATGAGTAGGTATTTATGACATGACTATTACAGTTTTTTTCTTATGTTTAGAGATAGCTTATTTAGAATTTAAATATTAAACTAAATAAACAGTACTTAGCGTCTATGTGAATATTAAAAATTACCTTATACAATATGCAATACATATAGCTTTTATATGAACGATGAAATTCTAAAAGTGATATGTATAGACTTTGGTTTTTAACCTTAGCTTATCCTTAGTATAATAAGATTAAAGAATTTGAGAATTCGAGATTGAGATTGAGAAGTAATGTGTATTCAATGTACCTAATTAATTTTATCAATTTCTTATCTCTACTACATACGATGCTTTTATATTATATGTAGGTTACATTGTAATTTCTAAATATAAAAAGTGAGCATTTTAATTTTAAACATGACAAATATGTATAAAGATATATATTTTTTGGTTCAATGCCTAAGCTCTTTTGAGACTTGAAATAAATTGGAAAATGTTTTCTTCACAGCTTCATAGTAGGATAGTTGCAAATAGGGTATGTTGTGCTTTTGAGCAAGAGCTTTGACTCGTTCTTGAGCTAAACGATTTCGAAATTGTGGCCTATATATAATACAAAAAAAGATTAATTTTTAAAATTTTTGGAAATTTTTAATGAAATTTTGCTTAGAAATACATTGTAGGAAAGAGATGATGCTCAATTTGATAGTTAAGGTAGCCCATCCACCAGTCAACGTACCTTTAAATATAGCAATTAGTAAATTGGACAAATATCTTAATCTTTTGCTTGACCTTACCAGCATGGCTGGACATCAGCGGTATGGACGAGAGCATAGTCGACCCAATGTGTAGGCGTATTTGTGACCGGTAAATGAGTATGGGAGAGTGCAAAATTTCCTTTAAAATTATTCAAAAATGCAAATTAGATCCATAATCTATAAAATTGATAATCTCAACTTTTTGAAAAATTCAAATCGTCGACAGATTAAGCTATAGTTTTTAACTGGCCAATCACTTTAAATTTATTTTCTGAAACCCTCAAATTCTTGTTGAATTTGAAAATCTTTCAACAAGATTTTCAAAAAAAATTCCAAAAATTTGAGGACTCTTTTGACAAAAAATGCTTTAAAGAAACCTTAAAAGGCAGCCTTGACCTTAGGCCTAGACTTTATAGACTAGACACATTATTATTTTGCGTTTTTTACCGAAAATATAAACAGATGCGAGCCAAACAGATATGAAATAGTTGATGTATCCAATCTGATAGGGTAAGACAAGGTAATGAATCCCCATAAAAAGAAGCTCAAGATATTTTCCCTTATTTAGAGCATATTTTGGATGGAGGAATAATTTCCAGAAGAATGCCACTAGGAATGTGTCAATTGCTACAAATAATAGTGCTTGATTCTGTAAATAAGAATGATAATGGTAAAGTATAGTACTTTTTGTATGCTAATATATGAGTTATTTATATTTTGTAGTTTACCTGGATAAAAAACCCTTGACCATCCTTTGGTTTTTTAACAACTTTTGAGTTGAAGGCGAGAAACGGGAGAGTATTTAAATCCACATCACGTTGGATCCTTTGAGGCATTGCATGATGCCTATTATGCTAAATTACATAATTATACAATATGTATAGTTAGCATTTTTACTATGCATAAATAAGATATTTTGCAATTGAAAGTCAATTAAGTTGATTATACTTGGGAAGACCACCAACTTGAACTCATGCCATTTCCGACGCCTAAAAATGTGCAAATAAAATAAATTCATTTTAAATGAACCTAATCGAAAACCTTTAGGTTTTTATTAGGTTTTTTTTATAAGGCTAAAGTATCAATTTTAAAAAATGTAAATAAAGTTGCTTTACCATAAACAATCATTTGAATAAATCGATCAAGATTTGGAATTCCTGTCAAGCTATGATGTCCACCTAAAAGGTTAAAATAGTTAAAATAGACACATTGGATATTAAATTGGATATTAAATTGGTTAAATTGGATATTTTTTGTAAAAATGATTGTACCTTCGTGCATAAGCCATCCAGATCTGCCTTGGTACAAAGCCAATGAGGCAAGTCCAAAAAAAGTCAATTGAGGGATTTGAAGTGAAATTAAAAAAAGTCCAAATAATAGTAAGGTCAATAGTTCAGAGATTCTATAAAGAACATGTAGGCGTGAGGGCTCAAAAAATCCTTCCCTTTGTAAGTCTCGAAAAAGATTGAGGAAATCATTTGCAAGAGCATGATGTCTTTCTTTTGCTAATGGATCAAGCTCATCTACAGATTAACAGAATAGATTTTGATTTATTAATTATTTCAAATTTTTCTTAATTACAATCATTTTTATCAGCAGGCCTTTTCTTCAGACTATTCATAATCCCCATTACTTTCTTCGTGGATCGATTGTGGAACTGCATCACAGCCTGAGTCGAGTCTTCTCCATTTTGTGTATAAAATTCAATTATCTTTCCACCTATACATAATATAAGCAAATGAAATAATTTCACATAAAACATAAAGTACCTACAACTTTACAAAATTTCAGACAAAAATTTTGCAAAAATTTATTTTCTATTTTAAATTATCATCTATTTTCATAGGTAAGATACTCGTATTTTAAGTGTAAGTACCATAAACCATATAATTATTCAAAAATTGATTGATCCGTATTCAATTGTATTATTATATAGAGATTTTTGGAAATTTTTGTTGGCTTCTAGATCGAGGTCGATCGAGGTCGATCGAAAACATCAAAATATATATACTTGAAATTTTGTTTCGAAAAACTTGAAAGACAAATGGATATTTCGTAGGGTATATTTGTACAAAAGAAGTACGGATTACAATATTATATACCTACCTATTACGATACTTCTAAAAGAGTTTAATTTGTATAAAAATGCTATTATTTACTGAAATATTTTTAGGTCTAAAGATTTATTTAATTACCTGGATGTTTTTTGATCCAATTAGTCACATCATAGTAGTACCCGTCATAGAGAAGTTCTTTAATCCCGTCATTTTTATTCTTATTTTCCTCAGTTTTGCTATCCATTTTCTACTGTAAAAAAGTGCAAGTATTCTAAGATTATTTGTATTTTTAGCTTACTTTATAAGGAAAACTATAAAGAAACTCTTAATAATAATTCCTAACCTACTCAACTTTAGCTAATGAGAATATTACTACTACTGACTACTATGTAAAATTTAAAAACGAGGTTAAGATTTAGTTTAAAAAATGGCAAATCTAATTTTTATAGACTTATATAATAACAGACACGTCTACATTTTAGAGTTAACTAACTTTTTAACCAAAAATTACATAAAATTGTCAATTGATTCGCGTATCAGTATAAGGTAGTATTTGGTAGGTAGGGTACTTACTATATAATTGTACAACTACCTTATACATTCATAATATTACTAAAGATTATTATATTATATATACCCTACCTCCTCTGACACTCTAGTTAAAAAGTTAAAAATATTAATTGCCCTATCATATTTCGATGGTATGGTATGATGTGCCTGGATAAATGTACCTATAAATGATTCTGATATCGTTTTCGATGAAACAAATTCATGAAAAATGTAATGTAAATATAACATTAATTTGAAGATTGGGTACCATATAGAGGTATATATCTAAATATGGTCAATAGTCAATGGATGATTTTGATAAGGGTTTAACTTAAAGGTCATTTTATACTATTTTATTAGGTATTTATAAGTCATTCATTACATAAGATAATGTATATCTAGTATAAATCATATAGGTACATTACATAATATAGCAAGGTATTGAAAAAAATTAGGGTTATAGAGAACAAATTTTATAACATGAATTTCGAGTTTCAAATAAATGTAAACGGTTCTATAAAGAAACCTAGACACTTGGCTTGGGACTTCTTGAGTGTAAAAAAAGTTCTTTTTTAACTACCTATTTAGGATTGAATATCAAGGCAAAACAAAGATATTTGGACTCTTTTAAGGGCATATCTTTTCTGATTTCGAACCTCTAAGAAAGAACCTACATTTTTTGGCAAACTTTTTTTCTCTCAAAATTCAGTTCGCTCGCTTTTCCACAGCATGGTAAATGGAAATTAGTTATGTTTATGAATTTCTGAATTACGAATAGATTGGAAAATTCAAGCATGCTAAAGGCTAAAATATAAGTTTGAATAATGTAACATCTATCAAGAATATTGAATAGTTCATTGGAGTAGTACCTAAACTACCAAGTATCGTATGATTAGCCAATAGTAGTATACATTAACCATTGGATTTAATAAAAAAAATTTAACTATAGGCTATAAGTCTAGTTTGAGTTGGAGTTTAATAAGTATTTAATTTTAGTTAAGGTATACCTGAATTGAACACAATTTTGTTTTAATACCGTAATCAAAATTAGTAGATTAAATATTTATAGAAATTGATCCATTTACCTTACCATGGTTTAAGTACAATTACCTTTCTATAACCATAAGTATTAATACTAATAAGTACCTAGAGTACCTACGTTATTGTCTATATAAGTCTATGACTATGATGCCTAATATCACAGACCAGTGGAATAGAATCTATTCCACTGGTCTGTGTACCTATGCAGTTTTTTGCCAATACAAGTACTCGTTCGTATTTACCTAATATATGTATTAGTAACGTTATAGTTGCAAGTTGCAGGTACTGGAGATGAATACTGAGGATGAGTACTGACTGTGAAATCGGATAAAACACAATCACTGAACACTAATGAAAGGTCCTTAAATTCTAATTAATAGGACTTTTGTTTGTAATGTAATGTAGTTTGTAGAGTAAAAATTGTTAAACCGATTTTGAACTTTGAACGAATTAGCTCAAATTAATTTTTTTACCTTTAAACTTAAAATACATATCCTCTATTTTTTATAAAATTTGAAAAACTATCCTTAATTTTAACTATCGATCACAAAACAAACGAAGGAATTAAAGGTAAATGAGATCACAAATTAAAAATAAAATTTTAAGTATCGCTTTTAATTGCAATTAAGTTTTAGGTATGTACAGCACTAATGTAATACATATTCATATTATGTATAATGTACACAGCTGGTTAATTTAGAATTTTTGAGTTTTGGTTTATGAAAACTGAAAACACCTGGAAAATTTGAAGGTCTCTATCTCTGAAGAATCGAAATAATCACTAAACTAAAAGTTTTAGGATATGTACCTTTATTACAGGTGGGATATTCGAGACTGACTGACTGGATCTTCGATCAATAATAAAAGCCGGTTTTACTACCTCACTATACTTTTATATGTATTACTTGTAGATTAGATACATATGCATGCATACAAGAGCTGAGTTTGAAAAAAATATAAATTGAAATAGGGATTTACCTATACTTTACCTATATATACTATCTAGATGGGTATTTTGTCTTGATAGTTTTGTAGTATACATACCTACTACCTACTGAACTGAAATTGAAATTGGTGAACATTAGGTGAGGTGCATATATATTTACCATACGAAATACGAGTAAGGTAAAGGTATAATAACTTATTTTTAAGTAGTTATATAAAGTATACTCATTAATACTAAAATTGACAATTAGAACTGAAATTGTAAGTATTATCTTACTAATCCAAAAACTCAAAATACTTATAAACCTTACCTAAGATTCAACATGAACCTCATCAAAAATGTAGAGTAAATTCTAGATAAAAGAAAAATGCATCCTTATTTTTTATCCTCAACAGAGTCTTATGAAAAGATCAATTAGGTATTTAAAAAATATCAGTTAGGCTTATCTATTACCCTATTGATTTCTATTGAGTCGAGAAGTAAAATTTATCAAGATATATTTATTTATTTATTTTAACATTATTAATTAAGTTAAACTTTAATAGTTTATAGTATGAGTAATTAACTGTAGATACTTTTGCTGTACAAGATACTGATATAATTTTATATGCATTAAGAAATGTTGGTAATTTTCGATATAATCACAATTAATATTTTTCAATACTTTAAAAACTTGCTTTAAATTTAAACTACTCATAGTCTAAACCTAAACCTAAATTATTTTATTAGAGTATTCATTAATACATAATGAAATGAGATTTCAGAAATACATTAGTAATATGTATGTACGCATCTATACATATTTCATAATATTATGTATAAAAGCACTGTACTATACTTTATACTACTATATATATAATATATACATTCGGTAATATACAGATCATTCAAGTAAATTAGTACCTACTTACTATACCTTACCTAACGAGGTATTTATACATAAGGATTGGGGTATTTTGTTTGGTAAATTAATGCAAGGTTCTTAACTTTTCGCAAAAATTTTTTTCTTATAAAATAATAAAGGATGCTACCTAAGTACTTACACCATAATATTTGACTAATAAAATAAACTATTGGCATTGTATTATGCCTATAAAAGGCAAATTTACAAACTAATCGAAATCGAAATTACATTTTAAATACTAGTACTACGGATCGATATATAATATGCTAAATATGTACATAGGTATAGTGTATTTTTTTCAAGATCTCAAAATAATCAGACAAAAGAGGACAATTGACAATATTTCTTCTCAATTGACTAATGACCAGTCACGACTCCGATTAAAACTCCAACAGAAAACGACATTAAAAATGCTTGCAATTCTTGCACTTTGGGATCTTCACCGAACATAAATTTACTATACCAACGATTTGCTCGGCGATTTCCTTGGCTGAGTGCACTTTCTGCTTGATTTATGGCTTTCTCCATTTTTTTCTCCATCTAATTATAAGTCAAATTATTACTTAAGTACCGGTACCTTTTATGATATTTATGATAATTTTACAAGGCTAGTTTTTAAAATAATTAGGTACTTTTTGAACAAATCTAGAAAACTAGAATAGCCAGAATCAACTATTAAATACTCTGCATGCATGGTCTACAACTATACCAGCCACCAGCAGCACAACACTAATCTAATATATAGGGTTAGGGTACCCTACTAATAACCGATATACATATATATATATTTGTCTAATTCGCCCACTTGAAAAATACCCGAAATTAATTCTATTTGATTTTTTTGATGGCGATGATTGAAATAATAATGCAATATATTTAATAAGTTGTATTGTAATTAATATCTAACTGGATATGTAAAATGCCACCCTTTAGTTTAAGAAAAATAATTTTAGCAGGCTATTTATCTTTTCTACATGTTATTATTCAATCGAGTGTTTAGTCTATAACATCTGATGAGATTAGAATTTTTAGTTAAAAATATTTTTATTTTAAAAAATCAAATTGCGATTCTCTCGATGATGCGAAGAGGAAGAGATTCAAAGGAAATACAGAATTTTAGACTTATTAAGTTATGATTAGAGTATAAATTGGGCATTCAAGTCTTAATTCTAAAAGAAAAAATCTCAAGATTCATAATATGTACACAATATTAAATATTCAATACCTATAAATAATGTTAAAAATTGAAAATAAAATTAGGTAATTAGGAGAAGGCCAAGCCAATGAGAAAACCACCAGCAAAACCCACACCGGTATAAGGGTTCTGCTGAACTAATGTGCGAATCTACAAATAAAAAAGATACGACAGCATTTTAGATAAAATGACATTCAAAAGTTGGTAGGTCAGGTAAGTTAATTTTGTAAGTGCATTCATTTCAGACAAATACATTTTTGCAAAGAATAATGAAAAAAACAAGAAGATAAAAGTACGAAATAATAAAGAAAGTTAGGGTACTTACTTTTTCAGTCCAATTTTTTTTCTTTATAGCTTCTGCTTGCATTTCCTTTGTCACTTTATCAACATCTCTATTTATTTTATTCCAATTGATCTGTGCAAAATTAGTAAAAAGGATAAAAATTAAAATTTTGATAATTTTGGGATCTTTATACTTAATACGTGTAGGAAATTCTTACATTAATATATCCTTTGTGGTTTGCAATCTATTAAAAAATTTAAAATACAATGATTATTGAAATTGGTCAATTTATATTGAAAGCAGTAGTAGTAAAACCTGGATTAAAATAATACCACCTCCTGCAGCCACAGCTACAGCTTTTCCAAGTTTCATGCAAAGAAATCCAGTCATCCTTTAGGTAAAAAAGAAAGATACTTTAATTATAGGATTATTCTTAATATATGAGAATACAAGAGGCACATCAAATATTAACGAAGAAAGGTTAAATTACCAGCCAGATAGGCCACCAAAAATCATTTGTCTGGTAACAGTATGGTTTCCATCATTAGCAACTTTATCCAGCCAACCTTCCATTTCCTCAATTAAATCTTCAGTTTTTTCTTTTGATGTCGAAGGCCTGTCTTTACTCGCACTTTGCATTTTGGCCTAAAAAATTAAAGTCAGCAAATTATTTATAAAGAGTAAATTAGGTAAGTTGTATTGTATATATTCAGATATAAAAAATTCTATTCATTTAATTCAGCCTTGAAAACATGAATTTCGATCTCATTCTAATCCTAAGAGGTAATTATAAACCTTATGAAAATGAAACCAAAACCGTGGTTTTCAGTGCTGAATTCTGAATCCAAATTAAAAGACCTTTAGGTAAAATTAAATTTGATCTTAATCTTTCATCATAAATTTTTAAATAAATACGACCATTCTATCACATGCTATTCCTCATTCAGCACTGAAAATCCACATTTTGGCCTCATGCGTTGTGTAAAACACGAAAATGTGTAGAATTGAGGCCAAAATCTGGTTTTCAGAGCTGAATTAAGTGAATAAAATTAAGTAATAAAAGTAAAAACTTACCAAAAAACAAAAATCAAAATTCTACAGACTAACTTCAATTCAAACAGAGACGGAGACAACTACAATGTCAAAAATGGGCCACGTGTGACGATATACAGCTGGTGGTGGACAATCTCACAAAATGTCACTTTTTAATTATAATTAAAGTTAAATACAACAATTAAAAACTTCCAAAATAAATTACGCCTTTTTTCTTATTTTAATTTTAATTTTGAGTTTTTTGTTTTTGTTGTAGTTTTCAAAAAGCCCCACTTGAGACCATCAGATTTTATCTTTTTTAAAAAACTTCAAGTCATTATTTTTAGAATTCTCTGAAATTCTGATTCTGATTTTGAAAAAATAAATTTTGGTCATTTCATTTTTGGGGTCAAAATTTTAGTTGGGTTTAATTGCAGAATTGCAGGTCAAGTCCACTTAATTTCGAGGACAAGTCCATCGTCACCACCCCGGAGCCAAAATGGTCCTTGAAAGTACTATGATATGGTAAGTCAGTTTTTAATTTTTCTTATCTGTCAAATTATTTAATTAATGTTTACATTTACCCAGCTAAGTTAAGAAAAACCAGGTTTTGAACACATTTTTAATTGCATATTTAAGTACTTGGATTTTATTGTATAATTGGTTTTTTTTATCCATGATTGCGTTTCATATTCATAGCTTTAAGAAAAGTTATAATAAACCATAATAATAAATATTTTTCCATTCCAAAATTGAAATGTCTGCCTGGTCCCTGGTCTGTTGTGTTGTTCAGCTATTGAATACTTATTTTGACATATGTATGCCCTATTATACTACTTGTACAATTGAGGTCAAAATCTGGAATTTCAGAACAGATTTAAATGAATGAATTTAATTTGTCATATTGTGAGATTGTGATGTAATCTAATATTTTTTATTTTAGTGTTGATGATAGTGACTATATGAGAAATGGCGATTTTGTTCCTACTCGAATGGCAGGTAAGCTAATTGTTTATGTTTAAAAAGATAAATGATATATATTTTGTGGTTACTGGTTATCTTAAATGTGTTTTTTCATTTCTTTTTTAGCAATACAAGATGCTGTAAGCTTGATTTCTTATGCTAAAACTCGTGCAAATCCAGAAAATAATATTGGCCTTTTGACACTCGCAAGGTAATTTTGATATTTTGGAACATGATTTGAATCTGATTTAATTGTTGTGTATTTATTGTACTTTTTATTAATTGATAGTTCGGAAGTTTTAGCTACTCTTACGACCGATGCTAATAAACTCATGTCTAAAATGCTCGCTGTACAACCAGGTGGTGAATTAAAACTAATGTCAGGTTTAAGAGTCGCACATTTAGCTTTGAAACATCGACAAGGGAAAAATCATAAAATGAGGATTGTTGCTTTTGTTGGTAATATTATAATAACATACATTACATTTAAGTACCATTACCTTATTATCATGTTATATTTTTTTTAGGTTCTCCAGTCGAATTAAATCAAGCGGATCTTATAAGGTAATAATATACTTATTTTATTTGTATCTAATCTAAGTATCTATAATAAATTATATTATTTAATTTTTTAAGACTTGCTAAACGACTGAAGAAGGAGAAGGTGAATGTTGACGTTGTTTCATTTGGTGAAGATAATTCAAGTGTTTTGCAAACATTCGTCGAAACTTTAAATGGAAAGGATGGTGTAGGGAGCCATTTAGTAATCGTACCACCAGGACCAACCTTAACTGATGCTTTAAAAAACTCTCCAATTATGCAAACTGAGGATGGAAAGTAAGTTTTACCTTTATAAATTTTCAGATATTTACAAGATAGTGTAATAAACTTTTTATTTTAAATAAATTAGCCCTATGGGTGGTGGTGGTTATGATGATTTTGATCCAAATGATGATCCAGAATTGGCACTCGCACTTCGTGTATCAAGTAAGTAGTCTCAATGAAGATTCTAAGCAATTTATAAATTCATTTTTTAATAATTTGATTTGATTCTTTTTTTTAGTGGAAGAACAAAGAGCAAGACAAGAACAAGGTGTAGGAAGTACTACAGAGGGGCAACAAAATGAAGGGGGTAAGTTTAATAGTCATCCAGGTATTTTTAAGGTCGTTCTAGTTCTAATTTTAAAATTCTATTTTTTCAGCAACAAATGAGGAACAAATGTTGGAAAGAGCATTAGCAATGTCAAGAGATGGTGGAGCTCAATCAGCTGCTGCAGCAGCACCTCCACCACCATCAGTTAATTTTTCTATGATGAGTGAGGACGAGCAAATTGCTTATGCTTTACAAATGTCTTTAGCTAGCGAAGGAGGTATATAAAATTGAAAAAATGACTAATTATAATAAGAGAAGATACTATATTATCTACATATTACAATTAATTTTATATTTTATATTTTTGTAGCTAGTAGTAGTGCTGAAACTAAACCAGTTGGCGAAATTAAAATTGAAACTGAGCCCATGGATGTTGAGCCGCCTGAAGTCGAGGAAAAGATGGAAATTAGTAGTCCAACAACAGAAAAAGCTGTTCAAGATTTGGCATCAGTCTTGGAAGCAATTCCTGGTGATAATATTAAAACTGAGCCCTCTGCCTCTGGCTCTACTTCTGAAACTCCATCACAATCATCAGTCACCGAGAAGAAAACACCAGAGAAAAAGAAACCAGCATCAGGATCATCGGGACCAGAAACAAGAGCTAAAAAGAAGTAATGTACTTATTTGCTAAATTCTAATATTTAATTTAAAAAATATTTCTCTTTTTTACATAGGAAATAATGTTTATCATTCATACCTAGTACTAATAGTAGTATAATTATAATTTACAATTATTCGAGGTTTAATTAATTATTTATATTTAATATATACCTATTAATTGATATTTATTTATTCAAAAATAATAACTTGGCTCATTTAAATTCAACATTTACAACAATAACTAACCAATACATTAACAGCAACAACAACTTCTACAACCGATTATTCGATATGTTTTTAGTTTTTTGCTAGGAAAAGTAAAAAAAAAATTTGTAATTTGCTACTAATTAACTAGAAATTGAAATATGCCAATAAGTAATAATAACCTTATAATATAGGTAATGTAGATTTATTTCCAAATAACTAAATTTTAAGATAAATACCTAATTTAAGTAAAATAAAAAGTTATTGATGTACGTATTTTATATGATACAAAATTGAAAATATCTCTCAAAATAAATAAAAATGCCTAAATCATAAAAAAATTGAAATCAAGTTACGAAATGCTAATCGCGGACGAATAGTAGTAGGGATTCAGGAAATGGATAATGGTTTTTAATTTTTGGAATTGATTTAGAGGACAGGGAAAGTCGAAAAACCTTGTAAACAATATCTTGAAATTTTGTCATTCCATTAGTCATATTGCTGTGGTAGGTTCCGTTCCTTAATTTTTCTAATAAGACCTACTTTATTAAACTGATAAATTTAAAAACCAGGATTAATGTAAAGTCACTAAAATGTCACTCAAATTTTGACTTGTTACTTGTATAATAAAAGTTAAAATTCCCATAAAATTTCTCTAAAATGTCAAAAAATTCTCTCAACTTTCCCTATCAAATATCCGTTCCGTAAATCTATGCAAATTTTTATTTTTCAAAAATTTCTTAAAAAATATCCAATCAAATTACATTGGACTTACATTTTGAAAATTAAAAACGACAGAGTTAAAGGGAATCTTATGATCGGCGTAAAATTTAAAAAAAATTTGATACTAAAATTTGGGTAATTTTGATAAAAATATAGTCAATATATGAAATGTTTTGAAAAAATTGCCTAAAATTTAAAGAAAACATCATTATTTTTCAATAAAAAAACGCTGAAAATTTAAAAGGATCGGTTAGGAATTCATAGAAATTAAAAATTAAAATGCAAAAAGTCCGAGTGGTGCATTGAATGGTTGAACCTGCTAGTATCTTAATGCAGAGTAGTAATAGATCATTTGTGAGAGGGATATGAACTGAAATGCAAGATTGCCCGAGTGGTCTAAGGGGCCAGAATCAGGAAAATGGCGGCATATGGATAATCTGGTAGTCATTGACTGCGCGAGTTCGAATCTCGTATCTTGCAAAACTTTTTACACTTTTTTTCACTAAAATTTCACCTATTTTTGTAATTTTTTTGTGTTTTTTGGCTTTGTGCTTCAATTTTGTAACATTTTTTGAAGCTTGTTTAATTTTTACAATTTCTGTTTATAATTTTCACATTATAAAGCAAAAAATTGTCATTATTTCCTTAATTTTTAATTATTTTTTTTGAAAAATTACGTAATAAAATAACAAAAATTCAAAAGTGTTCGGGTAGAATCAAAGTAATAATTTGCCCAAAAGAAGTTTTAACAAAATTTTGATGAAAATATTAATATTTGGGTTAGAGTAATAAAATTTTTGTAAATTTTTTAACAAAAATTACAAACAAATATTCAAATGATTAGAATAAAGATAATAGAGAGTGTAATTTCTTGTTTTAAAGTATTTAGTATACAGTATAGTTATAGTCCAGGTCAGTCCTTCATACAGGTCAGGTCGCAAAAGTACTTTCATGTCATACATATTACATTTTACAAAGCATTATTAGCTCTTCTAATTCTATATTCTTATTCTGTGTTTGCTTTATTTTTTTCACTCAAAAATCGTATTTTGGAGCACTTATATTTTACTTATAATCATCCACTTTACTTTATTACACGCCTAAAAAACACTATTTTAATATTTTTGCAAACAATATTTGAAATTTTGAAAAAATTTGCAAAATTTTTAAGGTCAAAAGTTCAAAAAATGCTTATTGACTTTTTTTGTTTTCTGTTATTTTACCCCAAAATTATTTTACAAGTACAAGGTCTACACCTAAATTCAATTTTTATGAGCGCTAGAATTTTGGTCGTTGACTTTTTTTTGACAAAAAATTTTTTAAGAAAAAAAAAAGAAAAAAAGGGGTTTATTTTTGGATCTTTAAATCAGCTCTAAAAAACCAGATATGGGCCTTAAATTCACATAAATTCCCATTTGCATGTCAAATAAAGGTTAAAATAGAAATTGCTTTTGCTGATATCTATCGTTTATAATCCTATTATTATATTATCATGAATCTTTCTAATTATTTTTACTTTTACATTTTACAGGTTTCGCGACCAAGTTCTACTAAACTACTACTACAACTGGACCTGGTCACCTGGACCATACCATACTAAAGGTCAACCTGAAGATTTGGATCTAAAAAAAATTTAGAACGACCGGTCACCGGTCAACTTTAATTATTTTGGTAAAAAAAGTGTTAAACATATTAACTAGGTATTTAGAAAAATCATATTTTTATGTAATTTTTGTTTTACTCTTCTATAGGCGAATCTTCTATAGGCGGTAAATTTCTGATTTTTTGAAGGATGTCCTCGTCAACTAGCTCCAATGTGTCCAATTATACCAAAGTATTACCTGTTTGTGTTCGTCGTGAAGTTGTAAATGCACATCACCTTCATCAAGAAAATAATAATATTGGGATTAGTATAAGTGGAGGATCAAGATTAGGCTCTAATCATCATGATTCTTTGCATTCGTCAAGTTTAAATGGTGGGATTGGACAAAATGGAGGTGGTGGTGAAGTTAAAGAGATAATTAGGATAACAATGTACTATCCAACACCATCAATTGGAACTATGAACCCGCATAAAGAAATATCTATTAGATTGACAAATGATGAAAATCCAATGTTTTTCTATTACTCAAGAATTACAGATGTTGAGTATACAACTTTAAAAAATCAACAAGGTGTTTAAAATAAATTCATTTTTGAAGTTAAATACCAAAATTATAGCTTAATTTTACGTGCATTTAGAATTTAGTTGTAAAATTGGGCGGTCAAAATCTAATTTTTCAGAAATACTAATCAATCTTGTTATTATATTTAGGTCTCTTGGTTGATTTTATTGGATTCCCGAATCAGTTAATTTCTTTACTCGAAAAATGTGATGAAGATGAAAGAAGTGGTGGTAGTGGTCCTAAATTTTTATTAGTAATAAAAATGGTTGGCAATACAACAGGTACTTAAACTATCTACCTACTTTAATGCTATTTTACAGGCAATACTTTACATACAAACTACACAATTACAATTACTAAACTAAAATTATATTTTGACTTTTTTTTTTTTACTATTTTTATAGTTTTGGATATCGTCGAATCAAATCCGTTTAAATATCTTTGTCATTTATCATTGAACATCAACCCCGGAAGTGATGGAGAAGTTAAAAAATATTTAGCTGATGTGACGACCAACTATAAAAAAGAGAATCAAATCTTACAAGACAAATATAGCCATTTAGCATCAGGAATGGAGTCTGAACTGGCAAGACTTAAATCACAAATAGATGATAAAAATATTGAAATTATCAAGTTAAAAGAAGACATTCATAATCATACCTCATTTATGTCCACTAAGCATTTTCAAGAATTGTCTCAAGAAAAAGAAAAAATGCTCAAATTACAGTCTGAAATAGCAAGTAAATGTGATCAAGATAAAAATAATTTAGATCAAAAGCATTCTCAGGTAAAGAATTTATCAAAAATAAAAATCTAAGTAAAATATACGTAGGGTACTTTCTATTTCTAGCCCTGGAAAACCAGATTTCGGCTTCATTTTACCGTTTTACATGCCAAATTGAGGCCAAAATTTGGTTTTTTAGAGCTTATACCTTCTATGGATTATAGAGACAGATTTAAAAATAATTTAGATAGGTATTGAATTAATTTAATTTATATATTATTTATTTTCAATTCATTTTAGATTGTGAGCTCGTTAGAAGAAAGAATATCTTCATTAGAATTGGAAAATCGAGAATTACTTCAAATCAAATATAAAATTGAAACAGCTAATCAAGAGATTTTATCAAAATCAAAAAATCATGAAGATGATTTAAAGATATTACAACAAGAAGTGACACTTTCAAGAAAACAAAATGAAAGATTAGATCATGACTATCATGAGAAACAACGGGCAGTTAATACTTTACAAAATAAGCTCTCAATATTAGATTCAGATTTAAAGGAAAAGCAAATGTTACTTCAAAAGCAACAGGAGTACAATCGGACTCTCACAGATCAAAATAAAGATTTTGAAGATCAAAATGGTAGATTGAGAAATGAAGTTGATAAACTGAGAAGCAATAATAAAACGATTTCGAGTGATTTGTCTAAAGCTAATGAAATAATAAAGAAGCTTCAAGATGAGATTTGGAATACACATGCAAAAAACAAGCTGCAGGTAACAAACATGCTAACATATTCTAGTTTTTAAATCTTTTCTTTGTCAAACATATTTTTGTGCGAGCGAAGCGAGCACTTACTATCCAACTTTGCTTGCACTTTGTCCGTCTGTCTGTATGTAGTATGTTCGCAGCATAACTCGAAAACTACTGGACCGATCTTGACCAAATTTGACATGAAGGACCCTTATAGGGTCTAGTTGTGCATGTTCGAAAAAAAATTTCAGTTGCCCCACCACTTGGGGTTGAGGGGACCCTTTAAGGGTTCCCCATGTTAATCAAATGGGAAAAATCAAAAATGAGGTATTATTAGCTTTAGGGGTAATCGATGACGGAGATTCAGAATTTGACATCCATTTAAACATAAAAGTGATCTTTTAACCCCGAAAAATGGAGCAACTTGTGAGGTCTTCATTGCTTTTCTCGCACAATTAATAATCAACTTCTAGTGAGTTGATTAAAGCCTAGTACTAATTGGTTTAATATTTTTTAGAATCAAATAAATATCGAGCAAGAACGTGCAATTGATGCGAAAGATAAGCAAATTCACCATTTAGAAAATGAACTTGACTTGACTCAATCATCACTATCTAATGCAAATAATGATTTAAGCAAATTAAAGACTGAGCTAGATGAATGTAAAAATCGGATTGAGCTACAAGAAAAGACAATTAAATCAAATGACAGCATGATTTCTTGGTTGAATAAACAGTTGAATGAATATCAAGGTTTAAGTAATCTACAAAAATTTCGTCAAAATTTATCACAGGCAAACAACACAACTTCAACTGGTGGTGGTTTTCCATCAACACTAATAAATGATTCTCAATTAAAATTTACAATAAATCCAAATCATTCAAAACATCTATTATCTGCTGTTGGCGGTGTTGGAAATAAATCATTTCCTAGTGGTAATACACCTTCCTGGATGCATATTTATGGGCAAAATGCTTCAACACCTCTCGAAAATAATAATCTCGAAGATCACGACTCATCAAGGATTGAAACTCATCAGATATCAAATCTTAATTTGGGTATGAAAAAACTTGATACAATTTCAGAAAAAACAGACCACACTAATTCTAATTCTAATGGAAGATCTCAACAAGAGAAAAGAAGTGCACCTTCAGCAAACACGACTAATAATTCAACAAACAATTCAAGACCACCAACTTGGACAAAGGGTAACAAGGCTGGAAAAGTTACAATGGATAATTTAATTAACCGTCCTACATTTCCCATCTGGAAAAATTGACAATTTTACCTAAATATACTATATATTATTATTTTATTTAGGTTAATTTAATAATTAGCGTTTTAAATTGAAAATTCATAAGTGTTCATAGTTCGTAAGTAATAGATTTTTGTATTTTAGGTTTTAAGTTTTTGTTCGTTCAGTTTAACAATACGATTAATAAGTGTTCATTCGCTTAACTATGAGCTGGTCTTTCTCGATGGTTAATATTTGTAGTATCTGTATCAGCATGCATACTGCCAGATCACTCGTAGGATTTGTCTATGAGATTAAAATTTACAAAAGTATTGAGTTGAGAAATAGTATATTCCTGCCAAATTAAACTTAAGTTAAAAACCTTCCTCTTCCTAAAGTATAAACTTTTACTTAAAACTATTACTACAATTACAATGTATATTTTATTAAAGTTTAAGTTTTCTAGTTACACAGATAGATAGGCTAGGCTTTAATTGTAAAGCAGCATTGTTTAAGAATGACTCTCAATTTCGATTTCAATACAAAACAAATAGAACAATTTTATTTTGTACTTTCATATAAAAAATTATTCACGATTAAAAAGAATTTTTAATTTTTAATAGACACATTACATACTCATTCTCATTTCATTATTTATGGTCTATCAAATCAGCTCTGGAGACAGATTTTGATATCTCTTTTCTTGCTAAAATTGAAATTGAGAAAAGACCAAAATTCACCAAAATCTGTTGGTTTTTTAAAACCAAATTTAGATGAATTTAGAAAGATAATCATACGGATTACATTTGCATTAGAACGAGATTCAAGATAGACATGACATGTCACAGGACATGTATAGGACTGTACTTACGGCTTATTAAATATAGAAATATCTCTTAATTATAATTATACCTTACCTAAGTAGGTAATTTACTTAGGTACAAAAAATGCAAAAAAAAATAATTTCTGAATGTGCCCCTTTTCTCATGCTCTATAACTTTCACTATCACATTATTTTTCATGCGCGGCGGTAACAAAAACAAAAAAAAGGTTTTATAAAAATTCTTACAATTTTTTTTTTACAGTTTCTTCGAATCGGATTCGATTCGTTTCGTGAGTAAACTTATTTAAGTAAATAATAATTGTGATTAAGATTTCAAGGTCATAAAGGTCAAAATGGCGAAAAGTTGATTATTTCGTGTTAAATCGGAAGTGGGGTCGAAATGTCATCAGAGAAGCCATCATTAAACCAATTGATTGACAAGATCATCCTCTACTCAAGGCATTCCAAGCATGAGATCAAATTCCTCAAGTATTTAACTCTTACTAGGACCTATTGTTTTAAGGCTGATGGTGGTGGTGGTGGTGGTGGAGGTAAGAAATCATGTGAGTACATTCTAAGAAGGAAAGGGGCTTTACAAGCGATCTACCTGTATTTTAAAAATGTCATCATTCCTGACCTCAACACCTCAAAGGTCACGACTGAGATTCAAAAGGACATTGTGCTCAATGGACTGGTCATTATATCTAATTCATTTGCTGTCGATTCAAAGTCCAGGGTTGAGGTAAGTAGTATTAAATAAGTGGTTAGCTTTTTTACCAAATAGGACCACTTTGGGACTTAGAAATTTTTAAAAAATCGAAATTTTTATTCGTCGCAATGGGTCGAGAGTGTCCTCAGGAGGTCGAGAAAGTCCTCAAATGGCCCTTTGGGCCACCATTTGACCTCCGACCCGTGGCGGTCCACCTTTTCGCCACAAACCTAACCTAACCTAAAGCAATCATAATTCCCTTAATGAAATCCTAAAAACCTTGCGGGTCACTTTAGGGTGCCAATTTGGTGTTTGTTGTCAATTTCTAATCCATTAGAATACATTTCGACGAAAAAAAAAATTTCGATTTAAAAAAAAATTTCCAAGTCCCAAAGTGGTCCTATTTGGTAAAATCCAACCTAAATAAGTCTTGTCTTATCAATGTAATTTTGAATTGATGATTTATGATGGTACCTATTATTATACCTAGTTGAAGTTGAAGTTGATCATAAAATGTATCTCTTATTTTGCATTTTTTAGGGTCAATGTCTAGTGCCAACACTGAAGACTCTGCTGTACAACAATGACAAGGAGATCCAGTCTAGGGTCATCAAGTGTATGGGGAATTTGGCCAAGTGTGAAGAGGCTAGAAAAATGATTTTATCAAGTGGACTTGGGACGAGATTATTGGCATTGTTAGACGAGATTAAAGTTGCTAAACCATCAAGAAACATTGAGAAGGAGGACGAGATTTTATTTGCATGCATTGTTAGATGTATTCGAATTTTAATTACTGATCAAAATCAAGACTCGACAAATACCTTGTTATTGAGAAATAATGCATTCAATTCCATTGGTAAGTCTGTCATTTAATTAATTTCAGGTTTGAAACACCTAATTATTATCTCAATTTTGCATAAAAGTAGGATCTCATTTTTAAAGATGAGTGTTTTAAAATGCCATTGAATATTTTATTTTTTAGGACGTATATTTAAAGCAAATCTCGACAAATGTTTGGTGTTTGAATCATTAAGAGCATTCACAGCTTTAACTGAAAAACTACGTGTATTTCCAAAACAAATAGTTAACATTTTAGTCAAATCAACGTCAACAACATATTTACCAATCATTATAAATCCCAACAGTTTTTCAACATTAACTACTACTACTACTGCAGAACAACATCAGCATCAGCAAGGTCATGTCGAAGGTAAAATTCTACAACAACAGCAAGATCAAGATCAAGATTCGACCAACGATAAGAACTATACAATACTTGTAAAGTTAATTCAACTTCTTGAAGCTCATCAATGTCATTACGAAGATGAAAAAATTTTACTCTCAGTTCTGGACATTCTATTGAATTTGGCAAAGAGTCGTGAAATATCCGAATACATGGGAATTCAAAATATCTTTCAAACACTTGTAAATTGTCTAAAGTCAAAAGTTTATTCAAAAAACGAGAATATTAAAATTAAGGAAAAGGTATTGGAATTAATTCACATACTTATCAATCATGTTAGTGAGAATCGTTACAAGTTTTCAATTTGTTCACTGGATATTCTACTTGAAATTTTAAAATCCAATAACTACTCTCAACTACATTTAAAAGTTTTGTCCATTTTTGAAAATGTTTATGAAAGCTCCTTTACAACATTAATTTCTCAAGGGATACTAGAAGTTTTGCATGAGATTTTGTGTAAAGAGTATGAATTCCGTGATATTGAAAAGGATACTTTCAGTAAAAGAATCATGTCTTTGGATGATTTAAAGTTTGAATGTCCAGTCCATTCTTTCGATTGTGCTTATAAGCCAAAGTATCGGTGCAATAGTCCAAGTTATCTACAGATTCAAGAAGAAATGAAGACTTATTTAAAAATGCAAGAACAAAAGGATGGATTCGACTCTTCATCAGAGAGTTGTGAAGATGATTTACTCAATAAAAGATATAAAAGTCCTTCACCTACAGCAAGTTTGTCATCAGGTTATGGATCCAGCTCACCAAGTGGTTATTCAGGGTATTCTTATAGTCCAGGAAGGCAGGAAAATAATTCTTACCTTTCTGATGATGATAACATGTCAAGTCCCGAACATGAAAGATATGACAGTCCACCACCATCGATGGATGAACAAAATCAAATAGAAATTGAAATAGATGATGAAGGTGAAGAAGGTGAAATAATAGATGACTCGGATAATCCCCAGAGATTAGCAAAAGATCAAGAAGACAAATTAGATGAGCAAGAAATACTTTCTCCGCCAGCTAAAAAATTAAAACTTGATGATACCGATTTAAAAAGTGATTTAGGTTTAGGAGAAAATGAATCAAGTTCAACAAGTAGTATGGGTGAAGCTGCTGGAGTATGTGACAAGAAATCTGCTTCAAAAATCGTATCAATATTGACAATACTCTCAAGATGTGCCTACCTAGAACCATGTCCAAATTATCTGATACAATTTACTCCAATACTTTTAACCATCCTTTTAAATGGTAAAATTAATAGTGTGATTGAAAAACCAAAAGAGGATCCATCAAGAGAATTCAACAATATGATGGGAATAAGGGCTTTTCGACTAGCAAATCGAATCCTCACAGTACTCGCAGCACAAATCGATTTCTTTAAATACTTTGTTGAGAATAATGTCATTTTGGATTTATTTCGAATCTTTTATCCATTTGATGAGACTGGTGATGAAATATTTAAAAATTATGGCAAGCAAATCTTTATCAATCTTCGTGGTGATTCGAATCAAACAATGGGCTATAGGAGAGTTTATTTGCCATATCACTCGGCCCAAGCACACTATTTTTATATTTAAATGAAACCAATATGGAATTTTATAT